>JBBPBX010027871.1:0-20873 GCA_038048925.1 Garcialebias charrua
TTAAGCCACGCCCCCTGACAACAGGAAGTGTAAAGTTTTACTTTGAAAGGTCCATATCGGACCCGTGTTACCTAATCAGTGTGACATTGTGTCCAGTGACTAAAGACATGTTGGTGTAACAAGCTTTCCAGCACTGTTCGTTTTGGGTGGAGCAAGTGGGCGTGGCGACATGGCGAAGTAAGACGTAACGCCATCACCATACGTTTGGATCTAAAATCCAAAAAGTTCCGTCGTCGTTACGTCATCACATAGCAGAGGCTCTCCCGATTGGTTGCTACGACACGTTGAGCGTCAAAAGTTCAAATATTTGAACTTTGGTTGCTCGACGCGTAAGTTGCTTCGGACGCGTCGCGTGCGCGGAAAAGAACTGCCGAGCGCTGCCGTGTCGCTTGAAAAGCTCACAACGCGCCGCTTCACCATTTGCCGCGCCTCAGCATAGACTTTCAATGTAAACCAGCCGCTTTCGCTGCTCGAAACGCGTTTGGTGGGTACCGGGCATAACACCTCACTTGCCCTGGAAACAGTTCCCACCTGCCTGAAGACCGCCACAATCATCCCAGTCCCAAAAAGCTCTACAATGACTGGCCTGAATGACTATCGGCCGATGGCCCTCATCCCGATAGTCGCTAAATGCTTTGAAAAACTGGTCATGACCCACATCAAAACATCCATCAACATCAACGAGGACCCTCATCAGTACGCATACCGTGAGAACCGATAAACAGAGGACACCATCTCCTCTGTGGTCCACACTGCTCTCACCCACCTGGATCAGAAGGACTCATACGTCCGTATGCTCTTTGTGGACTTCACATCTGCCTTCAACACCATGATCCCCCAAACTCTGATAGACAAACTATCCACACTTGGACTAAGCCCCTCCATTTGTAACTGGGTACTAGACTTCTTAACAAACAGACCACAGTCAGTGAAGATTCACAACTTCTCTCCTCCACCATAACCCTCAGCACTGGCTCTCCTCAAGGATGTGTGTTGAGCCTTCTTCTGTTCACTCTGCTGACATAAGATTATGCAGCCACCCATCCAGGCCGTCACACTTGACGTGTTTCCATAAAGGTTTCTAGATGCGCATTTTGAAGCATCGCATCAGAAAAGCTGAATGGAAACGGCAAAATTCGAGTTAACTTCCTCCAAATCACCCTTAAGTTGATACGCTCGCTTGAGGTGGTTTTTGGGGGTTTCGAAACAGAGCTGATGCGCAAAACGACAGATGGAAACAGATTTGCCGACTCAGTTCTGCCGTAGCAAACATTAACGCCATGTGACTGATCAGCTGTTTCCGCTCCGGACAACATCGCTAAAACTAGTTGGCATGACAGAATAAATACAACTTGCCCGATAGCAACACATACCTGAAATATTCTCTCCATTTTGACGAGATGTGTGGTCGGGTTCTGTTTTCAACCGCTACTTCCTGTTTACTGTAGACATGCGTAACGCTGACGTCTGACGTAATGACGCTGACGTCTGACGTAATGACGCTGTACGTGGCCCGGTAGATGCGATTCAAGCCAGTTGATGGAAACTCTTCTGCTTCGCATTAATTTGTATTTACATTTGCGAGATTTCAAAAATTAGCTCAAAATTCGAAATGAAAATAGATGGAAACACGGTTATTGTAAAGTTTGCAGATGATACAGCTGTGGTGGGATGCATCACAAACAATGATGAGTCCAGCTACAAGCAAAAGGTGGAACACCTGGAGAGCTGGTGTAAGGACAATAACCTTCACATCAATGTGAAGAAGATTAAGGAGATGATTGTGGACTTCAGAAGGAACAAACACACCCACACCCCACTCAACATAAGTGGATCTGCGGTGGAAGTGGTCTCCAAGTACATGGGTGTACACTTGAATGATAACCTCAGCTGGACCAACAACACCACCAGCCTGATCAAGAAAGTTCATCAGATAATCTACTTCCTCAGACGGCTGAGACGAGCTGGTCTGAGTAGCTCAGTCCTCATCTCCTTCTACAGGTGTGCAGTGGAGAGCATCCTGTGCTCCAGCATTGTTTTTATGAAATTTCAGATCAACCCCAAATAATTAATGTTAATGCTTTATGAAATTTCAGATCAACCCCAAATAGTTAATGTTTTAACATCTTTGTCAGTCCGTGAAAGGTGGGCACGCTTACTGGTTTGGAAGAAAACAAACAGACTTAATTAAAAATAATGAATATTTATTAAAGAAGTCTTGTGACAGAAAAAGTAAAAACATACATGTTCAGATACACATACTGTTATTTGCTAGGGTTAAGCATCAATTTTAAACCCCGCCACGAACAACAGCAAAGCCTTCAAGCTTTCACACACACTCAGAAAAAGGCATTGAAATAAAAAGATCAGAATCCCTCACCGTTGAATGCAAACGAGGAGGCCGCTTCGTTCAGTGGGAGATGTTCTTCAATGCAAAACCGGGCGTTGATCAAACCCTCGGTAGACCTCGGAAATCCATCCGAGCGCCTCCTTATTTTATACCTTTGAGGTGTGTGAATGTGTATGCGTGGTGCGTGTGCGTGCGTGTCTATAATGACTTCACTCTCATCTTAACACAAACATGTTTTTGTGTGAGTCGGTGCAAGGCACGGGTGAGGGATAACATTTGTTATTTTGACTAGATTGTTACATCTTTTGCCAATAAAGACAAAGTTATATGTGAAAAAGAGTAGGGCCCGTACCTCTTCCACATAATCAGTGTCTTCAAAGCAAAAGCTGCCTCACTAAAAAGTCAGCCTGACACTAAATTGCTGAGCTGTGCTCGTCAACATCTCACAAACTTGGCTGTGAGATGCATGGAAACATATTATTTGCCTAACTCCCTTTCAAGTGTTGCATTAAGCATTAATTCTTAACTTAAAAATTGATAAAGATTTAGTCAGAAAAACATTAATACTTCTTAATCTGTTCAAGCATCAACGTGTGCATGGAGGCTGCACAGCTGCAGAAAGAAAAGCTCTGCAGAGAGTGGTGAAGGCTGCACAGAAGATGTTGGAGTCAGTCTCCCCACCATCACAGACATCTACACCTCCAGATGCAGGAAAAGAGCCACCTGCATCATGAAAGACCCACTCACCCAGCACACACACTCTTTGCCCCACTCCCCTCAGGACGGAGGTTGAGGAGCATCAAATGTAGAACCACTAGACTGAGGAACAGCTTCTACCCTGAGGCTGTTAGACTCATGAATAAATAAATAATAAGAATAAACACTGCAAAATATCACATCATGCTGATGCTGATCTGTTTCATGTTGCTGTGTTCATTTGTGACCATCTGCTCATACAGACTCATGTTCGTGCTGCTGTTGTAATGATGTTTCTTTATAACATTAGGGCTTAGTGTATTTCTAGTTGATGTTTTTCTTAGTTATATCCTAGATGTTATTACTGTTTTTCTCTCACATTTTGTTGTTGGATGTAATTGGGACCCTGTGTACATAATCTCATTTCATCACATATACCACATGGGGTGCAAATGACAAAGATTCTCTGACTATGACTCTGACATGGTGGCCAGTGGAGAGAAGCCAGGACAGGTGTGATGTGCTCTCTTTTGCGTGTTCCAGTAAAAAAATCATAACAAGAAAACATTGTCACCCTTCTGGTGTATTATTTTCTCAAACGAAGCCACTGAAATTCTATGATTTGGTCAATTATAACATTTTGTTAATTATGTATAGAGCTCATAATAATATACTAACGTCAAATATCCAAAGTTTTTTTGTGAAAAGAACAAGCTGCTACAAAGGGTAAAGATGTGTTTGTTAAACCACAGTTCAGAACAAGTTTGAAGGGAAGAACTACCGCAATACAAGGCGTAAGTTTGTGGAATAATTTAATGTTAGTATTTCAGTCCTTCCATCCATCCATCCATTTTCGTCCGCTTATCCGGGGTCGGGTCGCGGGGGTAGCAGCCTAAGTAGGGAGGCCCAGACGTCCCTCTCCCCAGCCACTTGGAGAAGCTCCTCTGGGGGAATCCTAAGGCGTTCCCAGGCAGTGGAGAAACATAGTCCCTACAGCGTGTCCTGGGTCTTCCTCTGGGTCTCCTCCCAGTAGGACATGCCCGGAACGCCTCATCAAGGAAGCGTCCAAGAGGCATCCTAACCAGATGCCCGAGCCATCTCAACTGGCTCCTCTCGATGTGGAGAAGCAGCGGCTCTACTCCGAGTCCCTCCCGGATAACTGAGCTTCTCACCCTTTCTCTAAGGGAGATGTTGTATCAGAGATCTTGTTCTTTCGGTCACAATCCAAAGCTCATGACCATAGATGAGGGTGGGAACATAGAAAGATCGGTAAATCGAGAGCTTTGCCTTTAGACTCGGTTCTCTCTTCACCACGACAGACCGGTACAGCGCCCGCTTCACTGCGGACGCTGCACCTATCCGCCTATCGATCTCACGCTCCAGTTTTCCCTCATTCGTGAACAAGATCCCGAGATACTTAAACTCCTCCACTTGGGGCAGGACCTCCTCCCCGACCCGGAGAGGGCATGCTACCCTTTTCCGGCTCAAGACCATGGCCTCGGATTTGGAGGAACTGATCCTCATCCCGGCCGCATCACACTCGGCTGCAAACCGCTCCAGCGAAAGCTGTAGATCACGATCTGATGAAGCCAATAGGACCACATCATCTGCAAAAAACAGAGAAGCGATTCTAAGGCCACCAAAACGGATCCTCTCAACACCTTGGCTGCGCCTAGAAATTCTGTCCATAAAAGTTATGAACAGAATCGGTGACAAAGGGCAACCTTGGCGGAGTCCAACTCTCACCGGAAACGAGCCTGACTTACTGCCGGCAATGCGGACCAAGCTCTGACACCGGTCGTACAGGGACCTAACAGCCCATATCAAAGGGCCTGGTACCCCATACTCCCGGAGTACCCCCCACAGAACCCCCCGAGGGACGCGGTCGAATGCCTTTTCCAAGTCCACAAAGCACATGTAAACTGGTTGGGCAAACTCCCACGCACCCTCCAGGACCCTGCTGAGGGTGTAGAGCTGGTCCAGTGTTCCACGACCAGCACGAAAACCACACTGCTCCTCCTGAATCCGAGGTTCGACTATCCGACGGACCCTCCTCTCCAGAACCCCTGAATAGACCTTACCAGGGAGGCTTAAGAGTGTGATCCCCCTATAGTTGGAACACACCCTACGGTCCCCCTTTTTGAATAGGGGAACCACCACCCCAGTCTGCCAATCCAAGGGAACTGCCCCCGATGTCCACGCGATATTGCAGAGTCGCGTAAGCCAACACAACCCCACAACATCCAGAGCCCTAAGGAACTCCGGGCGAATCTCATCCACCCCTGGAGCCCTGCCACCGCAGAGCTTTTTAACCACCTCGGTGACCTCAGGTAGGAATCCTTCTTCAGCATGACAGCCTCCCTCACCGCCGGTGTCCACCACCGGGTTCGAGGGTTGCCACCACAACAGGCACCAACAACCTTGCGGCCACAACTCTGATAATCTGCCTCGACAATAGAGGCGCGGAACATGGCCCACTCTGACTCAATGTCCCCCGCCTCCCTCGGAACGTGTTCAAAGCTCTCCCGGAGGTTAGAGTTAAAGCTCCGTCTTATGGGAGACTCTGCCAGACGTTCCCAGCAGACCCTCACAATAAGTTTGGGTCTGCCAGGTCTGACCGGCATCCTCCCCCACCATCGGAGCCAACTCACCACCAGGTAGTGGTCAGTGGACAGCTCCGCCCCTCTCTTCACCCGAGTGTCCAGGACATGCGGCCGCAGATCAGATGAGACGACAACAAAGTCGATCATCGAACTGCGACCTAGGGTGTCCTGGTGCCAAGAGCACATATGTACACCCTTATGCCTGAACATGGTGTTCGTTATGGACAATCCATGACGAGCACAGAAGTCCAATAACAGAACACCACTCGGGTTCAGATCAGGGGGGCCGTTCCTCCCAACCACACCCCTCCAGGTCTCACTGTCATTGCCCACGTGAGCGTTGAAGTCCCCCAGTAGAACAAGGGAGTCCCCAGGAGGCGCACTCTCCAATACCCCCTCCAAGGACTCCAAAAAGGGTGGGTAATCTGCGCTGCCGTTTGGCGCATAGGCACAAACAACAGTCAGAGCCCGTCCCCCCACACGTAGGCGAAGGGAGGCTACCCTCTCGTTCACCGGGGTGAACCCCAACGTACAGGCACCAAGATGGGGGGCAACAAGTATGCCCACTCCTGCTCGGCGCCTCTCACCAGGGGCAACTCCAGAGTGGAAGAGTGTCCAACCCCTCTCAAGGAAACTGGTTCCAGAGCCATGTGTTGAGGTGAGTCCGACTATTTCTAGCCGGAACCTCTCAACCTCACACACTAGCTCAGGCTCCTTCCCCACCAGAGAGGTGACATTCCATGTCCCAATGGCCAGCTTCTGTAGCCGAGGATCAGACCGCCAGGGTCCCCGCCCTCGGCCACCACCCATCTCACATTGCACCCGACCCCTTTGGCCCCTCCCACAGGTGGTGAGCCCATGGGAAGGGGGACCCACGTCTCCTCTTCGGGCTGTGCCCGGCCGAGCTCCATGGGTAAAAGCCCGGCCACCAGGCGCTCGCCAACGTGCCCCACCTCCGGGCCTGGCTCCAGAGTGGGGCCCCGGTGACCCGCGTCCGGGCGAGGGAACATTCTGTCCAATTAATTTACTCATCATAAGGGGTCTTTTGGGCTGCACTTTGTCTGGTCCCTCACCTAGGACCTGTCTGCCTTGGGTGACCCTACTAGGGACATGATGCCCCTGACAGCATAGCTCCTAGGATCATTGGGACACTCAAACCCCTCCACCACAGTAAGGTGGCAACCCAAGGATGTCAGTATTTAAGGAAGCTAAATCAATTCCTGTCTTTAAGAAAATTATCAAAGTTGAATTGTTTAACAAATATAATTGAATGTATTTGAGTAATCCATATAATTGATGGTTAAATGAGTTATTCACTTATTTTGTTATTAGAGAGCAATTAGTTTGTATTAGATGGATAAGGAGCAGATTTAATAAGATATTTTCTTCATCTGCAACCTTTCATTTTACATCTTATATTTGTTTCTTTTCATTTGCTTGTCATTTGTTGGATCTCATTTTGTAAAATGAATAAACTTAAAAAATAAAAAATAAATAAAAAAAAGTCATGCAGCAGCGTTTTGCACCAGCTGCAGACGTGCAAGTGAGGACTGGCTGACTCCAAGAGAGAATTACAGTAATCCAGCTGTGATGAAATTAAGGCATGGATTACCGTTTCGAACTGTTGCAGTGAAAGAATAGGTTTCACCTTTGCCAATTTTCTCAAATGATAATAACCAGACTTTACTGTGGCCCTTATATGACTCTCGAGCTTAAAATCACTGTCCATCTTAAAACCAAGGTTTGTAACTGTAGATTTTACATCCATTGTCAGGGGGTCTAAGTCAACTGGAATATGACAAAACAATTCTTTATATTTAATAGTTAAAGCCATAGTAGCAGTCAAAATACACAATTCACCAATGTTCTTGATTTTAAAATGTATGCCTGAATCACTGAAAAATCATTGAATGTTTGGGGATTATTGCAACCAAAACTTATTAGGGATTTAGCAAAAATTGTGTTGAAAACACCCAATAAATATTTTCTTCGTTTAAAACTAAACTCAGCGATATGTTAAAATCAGTTCTGATCAGTTACGACTGGTTGTAGTCAGTTACAACAAAAGTTTTTTCAGAATAAGACAAGACATTAAGCGAGTCCAGTCCCTATTGGACCCAACCATGGTACTATAATCTCACCTGAAATACATCCCAACAGCATATGCACAGAGGAAGGAGTAGTCCATGGCTCCCAGCAGCTGTTTGTAGTTACTTTTATCTGAAAGTAGGAAAGTGTTTAATCAGAGAGTTTGAATTATGTTTACCAGTAGTCATTTCTGATTGACCAGTTCTACTTCCTGTGGGTCCATCACATGCAGGAGGGGCCGTATGAGTCAGGTCCATGATGCCATGGGCAGCAGCAGAAAGAAGGGGTTTTCGACTCTGAACCTGGCTTACCAAAACTGGCTCTTCAAACAAAGATTGCCACCTCTCTGGTGGGGGAAAGAGCCTGTGCTTGTGTGCAATGTTGAGAGGTAACAATTACCGGTACTGTAGAGATCGTCTGGCTCAACTAAACACATGGCATGGGCTCTGGAACCAATCTCCTTGAGAGGAGCTGGACCATGTTCAACTCTAGAGTTAGTGAGAGGCACCAGCCTAATGTGGGTCTACTTATAGCCCCCTGGTTTGGTGCCTGTGCATTGGAGTTCTCCCTGGTCGATGAGAGGATAGCTTCCTTGGGCATTTCAAAGTCAAAAGTCAAAGTCAACTTTATTGTCAGATCTGCAATATGTACTGTACAGGACATACACAGGACCGAAATTGCGTTTCTCTCAGTCCCTCGGTGCAACAGTAAACATCTAAACATTGAAACACTGAAACATATAATAATAGACATAAGCATAAAATAGTAAAACTAACACTGTCCTGAGTTTTTTGCATAGTGGTATAAGAGTATGAAAATTTACACCAACTCTAAAACTAAAACATTAAACATTTAATGAACATAATACTGTCCTGAGTTTTTGCATACTAGTATAAAAAAAGAGTATAAAAAGTATAACTAAAATAAACTAAAGGTTTCTAGCATTGACATTTGCAAAGTGGCAAAGCAGCGTATGAGTTAATGTACACAGTATTTGGGTGGGGGGACAGGCTCTGATTGTTGTTTATGCCAATGTACCAAACAGCAGGTCAGATTCAGATTCAGATTCAGTTTATTATTGCCATTGTCAATGAACAGGATTCACAGACTAGGAATTATAAAATATAGAAACATAAAACAAACAAAAAAAACATAGAACATCAATACAATATTCAGTGAACAAAACCTACTAAGAAACAGCGCAATTAGAGTGGCGCAATCAAAATACAGTGATACAGTGATTCCCAATCAAAATACAAAATACAGCGACCAAGGCAAGTTATGAGGTAACATGGTTATGAGTGTTCAAAAGTCTGACAGCAGAGGGGAAGAAACTGTTTTTATGGCGGGAGGTTCTGGTCCCAATTGACCGAAGCCTCCTGCCTGAGGGGAGTGGTTCGAACAGACCGTATGCAGGGTGAGAAGGGTCAGCTGTGATCCGACCTGCTCGCCTCACAGTCCTGGAGACGTACAGCTCATGGAGAGATGGGAGACTACAGCCGATTACCTTCTCAGCAGAGCGCACGATGCGCTGCAGTCTGTGTTACACAGCCTCTAAAGACTCCTTAGTTGAGGTGATTAAGGTGCTCAAGCTGAGGACATCTTATTATGCTTGGGGACTTAAATGCTATTGTATGTAGAGAACTGAAGGGGCGCATTTGGGTGGAATGAGCTTTATGACCTGAAAGCAAGTGGTGTAATGTTAGTGGAACAGATAAAAAATGCCATGTTTGAACATAAGGGTGTTCATAAGTACACATGGCACTAGGACATTCTATACAACATATTGATGACTGACCTTAAAAGTTGTGTTATCATCTGATCTGAGGCAATTAGTTTTGGTCACTCAGGTGAAGAGAGGAACTGAGCTGCCTAGAGTCAGAGTTTTATTTGTCATATAACAAAATAACCGCAGTTACATCCAACAATAAAATGTAAAAGAAAAAACAGCTATAAGATCTAAGATATGAACTAAGAAAAACAAACTAAATGTACACTAAGCAGTAAGCACTAATAGCATAAAAATAATAAGCCGAACAGCAGCACAAGCATGAGTCTGTGTGAGCAAATGAGCACAAATGAACACAGCAACATGAAACAGATCAGCAGAAACGTGAATTTTCACAGTGATTATTCTGGTTAGATAATAATAATAGATAAAACACCATTCCAGATGCTTGGAAAACAGCCTTTGTTCTTCCTTTGCTGAAGGGAGGTGATCCCACCTCACTGAACAATTATCGACCAATCTCTAAACTCTGCATTTTAGCCAAGGTTCTAGAAAAACTGATAAACTCTCAGATCAAAAATTATCTGGACTCATTTAACATCTTACCTCTTCATCAATCTGGTTTCAGGAAAAAACACAGCACAACGACTGCTTCTCTGAAGGTTCTTAATGACGTTGTTGAAGCATTGGATGCTAAGGACTATTGTGCTGCACTTTTCTTAGACCTGTCTAAAGCTTTTGACACTGTGGATCATAACATCCTGTGTCATAAGCTCTCAGAAATCGGTTTCTCTGATCACACCATTGGTTGGTTTTCTAATTATCTTTCCGATCGGAGGCAATGTGTTCAACATAACGGTACTTCTTCCAGTTATTTAACAGTTAAAAATGGTGTACCACAAGGCTCAGTCTTAGGACCAACCCTCTTTACAATCTACATAGCTAATGTAGGTCAGAGCATCCCTGATGCATCCTTACATTTCTATGCTGATGACACAGTTGTTTACTGCCGAGCTAAAACAGTAGCTAAGGCTTTTCAGTTACTGCAATCTGCTTTTGACATCATCCAGTCAGATTTGTTCCGTCTCAAACTTGTCCTAAATGCTGATAAAACAAAAGGGATGTTTTTTTTTTAAAACAGGAAGTCTGTTCCAGCAAATCTTCCTCTGATTTTATCCTCAAACGGTGTCCCAATTGAGTTTGTTGATTCCTATAAATATCTGGGTATCCTGGTCGAATCGCATCTCTCTTTTAAACTCCACGTGGAAAACCTAGTGAAGAAATTGAAAGTTAAACTGGGTTTCTTTTTCAGAAACAGATCATGTCTAACACTGAATGTTAGGAAACACCTTGTATCTGTGACTTTCCTTCCCTCCATTGATTACGGTGACATTCTCTACATGAATGCTCCTACAAGCACCCTGCGGATGTTGGATGTTGTCTATCATGGTGCACTAAGATTCATAACTGGCTGTGATTATCGTACCCACCACTGCACCCTGTATTCACTGGTTAACTGGACATCATTAACCTCACGCAGACTCTTCCACTGGTACATTTTCATCTTTAAATCACTTCTTGGTCTGCTGCCTTCATACATCTCCTCCTACATGTCTCTGTGTGAGTGCAGCTACAGCGTGCACTCTCAGGACATGATTACCTGCAGTGTTCCCTCAGTGAGGACTGAACTTGGAAAAAGGGGCCTTCTCCTACTCCGCTCCTGCTTCCTGGAATATCTTACAAAAAGATCTGAAGCTCTCGGCCCTGACTTCTCTGGATGGTTTTCACAATCTGTTGGAATCCTGGCAAAAACCAATGCAGACATGTTACTGTCTATGATTTTATACATCTACCTTATGTTTTGCTAGTTTTTGATACTTTGTTAATTTTAAAAAAAAATGTATTTCTCTTTTGTTTTTCTATTGTCTATTGTTTAAGGAAATTCTACCATTGCTGTTCATCACTCGTTACTTTTTTAGCAGGTCGCTTTTGTAAAAGAGTCCACGAGGCTCAATGAGATTTACCTGACTAAATAAAGGTTGAATGAATGAATGAATAATCATGAGTCTAACAGCCTCAGGGTAGAAGCTGTTCCTCAGTCTAGTGGTTCTACACATAATGCTCATCAACCTCCTTCCTGGGGGGAGCGGGGCAAAAAGTGTGTGTGCTGGGCAAGTGGGGTCCTTCATGATACAGGTGGCCCTCTTCCTGCATCTAGAGGTGTAAAAATCTGTGATGGTTAGGAGGCTCACTCCAACAGACTTCTGTGCAGCCTTCAACTGATAACCTGGAGTTGAGCTGGATCAGATGGTGGAAGAAGATGCCGGACAGACCTGGTAGGCCTAAGCATGTACTGAGGCTTTGTTGAGGATGCCTGGCAGAAGAATCCATCAGAAGGATCTTCAACTATTTTCATAATAGTTTAATTTATTTTGTGAGAGAATGACAGACAAAGAATGATGACAACAGTAACAGTAGAATTTCCTTGAACAATGAACAATAGACATAAGAGAGAAATACAGGTATTTTTTCTAACAAGTTAAAACAAATATATTAAAGTAGCAAAACAGACATATTATAAGGTAGATGTAGAAAATCAAAAACAGTAACATGTCTGCATTGGTTTTTGCCAGGATTCCAACAGATTCTTAAAGCCATTTAGAGAGGTCAAGGCCAAGAGCTTCAGATCATTTTGTAAGATATTCCAGGAAACAGGAGCGGAGTAAGAGAAGGCATTTTTGCCAAGTTCAGTCCTCACTGACAGAACACTGCAGGTAATCATGTCCTGAGAGCGCACACTGTAGCTGCACTCACACAGAGACATGTAGGAGGAGATGTATGAAGGCAGCAGACCAAGAAGTGATTTAAAGATGAAAATGTACCAGTGGAAGAGTCTGTGTGAAGTTAATGATGTCCAGTTAACCAGTGAATACTGGGAGCAGTGGTGGGTACGATAATCACAGCCAGTTATGAATCTTAGAGCACCATGATAGACAACATCCAACATCTGCAGGGTGCTTGTAGGAGCGTTCATGTAGATATTGTCACCATAATCAATGGAGGGAAGGAAAGTCACGGATACAAGGCGTTTCCTAACATTCTGTGTTAGACATGATCCGTTTCTGAAAAAGAAACCCAGTTTAACTTTCAGTTTCTTTACTAGGTTTTCCACGTGGAGTTTAAAAGAGAGATGCAAATCGACCACGATACCCAAATATTTATATGAATCAACAAACTCAACAGGGACACCATTTGATGATAAAATCAGAGTTAGATCTGCTGGGACCGACTTCCATTTTGAAAAAAAGCATCCCTTTGGTTTTGTCAGCATTTAGGACAAGTTTGAGACGGAAAAAATCTGACTGGATGATGTCAAAAGAGGATTGCAGTAACTGAAAAGCCTTAGCTACTGTTTTAGCTCGGCAATAAAATACTGTGTCATCAGCATAGAAATGTAAAGATACATCAGGTATGCTTTGACCTACATTACCTATGTAGATTGTAAAGAGAGTTGGTCCTAAGACTAAGCCTTGTGGGGGGCGGCCGTGGCGTAGTGGTAATGGCAGTCGTCCCCTGATCGGAAGGTTGGCGGTTCGAATCCCGGTTCCCCACACCATGTGTCGTTGTGTCCTTGGGCAAGACACTTAACCCCGAGTTGCTCCCGGTAGAACTGGAAAGCAACTTGCATGGTAGTCTGCCGCTACCGGTGTATGAATGTGTGTAGCATTCAATATGTGTAGCACTTTGAGATTTTCACTAATGAAAAGTGCGTTATAAATTGAATTCATTATTATTATTACACCATTTTTAACTGTTAAATAACTTGAGAAAAACCGTTATGTTGAACACATTGCATCCGATTGGAAAGATAATTAGAAAACCAACCGATGGTGTGATCTGAGAAACCGATTTCTGAGAGTTTATGACACAAGATGTTATGGTCCACTGTGTCAAAAGCTTTAGACAGGTCTAAGAAAAGTGCAGCACAATTATCCTTAGCATCCAATGCTTCAACAACATCATTAAGAACCTTCAGAGAAGCAGTTGTTGTGCTGTGTTTTTTCCTGAAACCAGATTGATGAAGAGGTAAGATGTTAAATGAGTCCAGATAATTTTTGATCTGAGAGTTTCTCAGTTTTTCTTGAACCTTGGCTAAATTGCAGAGTTTAGAGATTGGTCGATAATTGTTCAGTGAGGTGGGATCACCTCCCTTCAGCAAAGGAAGAACAAAGGCTGTTTTCCAAGCAGGGTTAGGGTTAGGGTTAGATATAATAGGGTTAGGGTTAGGGTTAGATATAATATATATAATAAGATATAAACAAATATAATAAGATTTCATCTTCTTTCTGCTCCTTTCATTTTATCCTACTTGTATTCTTGTATCTGATGAAACTGTCTTGTATTGTTCTTTTAAAATGAATGAATAAACATCATATCAAATCAAATTTGACTGGTCACGTGACTTGGGAGTGAGCCGACTGGCCGTGCACAGCTCTGAGTGGAGCAAAACAGAGCAGAGCAGGGAGGAGGAGACCGTGCGCTCCAACACAGTTGCTTCAGGCTCGACAGAAGTCCATCCATCCATCCATCTTCTTCCGCTTATCCGAGGTCGGGTCGCGGGGGTAGCAGCCTAAGTAGGGAGGCCCAGACTTCCCTCTCCCCAGCCACTTGGAGCAGCTCCTCCGGGGGAATCCCAAGGCGTTCCCAGGCCAGCCGAGAAACATAGTCCCTCCAGCGCGTCCTGGGTCTTCCTCTGGGTCTCCTCCCGGTGGGACATGCCCGGAACACCTCACCAGGGAGGCGTCCAGGAGGCATCCTAACCAGATGCCCGAGCCACCTCAACTGGCTCCTCTCGATGTGGAGAAGCAGCGGCTCTACTCCGAGTCCCTCCCGGATGACTGAGCTTCTCACCCTATCTCTAAGGGAGAGTCCAGCCACCCTGCGGAGAAAACTCATTTCAGCCGCTTGTATCCGAGATCTTGTTCTTTCGGTCATAACCCAAAGCTCATGACCATAGATGAGGGTGGGAACGTAGATCGATCGGTAAATTGAGAGCTTTGCCTTTTGACTCAGCTCTCTCTTCACCACGACAGACCGGTACAGCGCCCGCTTCACTGCGGACGCTGCACCTATCCGCCTATCGATCTCACGCTCCAGTTTTCCCTCATTCGTGAACAAGATCCCGAGATACTTAAACTCCTCCACTTGGGGCAGGACCTCCTCCCCGACCCGGAGAGGGCATGCTACCCTTTTCCGGCTCAAGACCATGGCCTCGGATTTGGAGGAACTGATCCTCATCCCGGCCGCATCACACTCGGCTGCAAACCGCTCCAGTGAAAGTTGTAAATCACGAACTGATGAAGCCAGTAGGACCACATCATCTGCAAAAAACAGAGAAGCGATTCTAAGGTCACCAAAACGGATCCTCTCAACACCTTGGCTGCGCCTAGAAATTCTGTCCATAAAAGTTATGAACAGAATCGGTGACAAAGGGCAACCTTGGCGGAGTCCAACTCTCACCGGAAACGAGCCTGACTTACTGCCGGCAATGCGGACCAAGCTCTGACACCGGTCGTACAGGGACCTAACAGCCCTTATCAAAGGGCCTGGTACCCCATACTCCCGGAGTACCCCCCACAGAACCCCCCGAGGGACGCGGTCGAATGCCTTCTCCAAGTCCACAAAGCACATGTAAACTGGTTGGGCAAACTCCCACGCACCCTCCAGGACCCTGCTGAGGGTGTAGAGCTGGTCCAGTGTTCCACGACCAGGACGAAAACCACATTGCTCCTCCTGAATCCGAGGTTCGACTATCCGACGGACCCTCCTCTCCAGAACCCCTGAATAGACCTTACCAGGGAGGCTTAAGAGTGTGATCCCCCTATAGTTGGAACACACCCTACGGTCCCCCTTTTTGAATAGGGGAACCACCACCCCAGTCTGCCAATCCAAGGGAACTGCCCCCGATGTCCACGCGATATTGCAGAGTCGCGTAAGCCAACACAACCCTACAACATCCAGAGCCCTAAGGAACTCCGGGCGAATCTCATCCACCCCCGGAGCCTTGCCACCGCGGAGCTTTTTAACCACCTCGGCGACCTCAGCACCAGAGATCGGAGAACCCGACCCAAAGTCCCCAGGCTCTGCTTCCTCAGTGGAAGACGTGCCAGTAGGATTGAGGAGGTCTTCGAAGTATTCCGCCCACCGACTCACAACATCCCGAGTTGAGGTCAGCAGCACGCCACCTCCACCATAAATGGTGTTGGTCTCGTACCTCTTTCCCCCCCTGAGACGCCGGATGGTGGACCAGAATCGCCTCGAAGCCGTACGGAAGTCATTCTCCATGGCCTCTCCGAACTCCTCCCACGCCCGAGTTTTTGCCTCAGCAACCACCCGAGCCGCATGCCGCTTGGACTGCCGGTACCTATCAGCTGCTTCCGGGGTCCCACAAGCCAAAAAGGCCCAATAGGACTCCTTCTTCAGCCTGACAGCATCCCTCACTGCCGGTGTCCACCACCGGGTTCGAGGGTTGCCACCACGACAGGCACCAACAACCTTGCGGCCACAGCTCCGATAAGCTGCCTCGACAATAGAGGCGCGGAACGGAACTACCCCCGATGTCCACGCGATATTGCAGAGTCGCGTAAGCCAACACAACCCTACAACATCCAGAGCCCTAAGGAACTCCGGGCGAATCTCATCCACCCCCGGAGCCTTGCCACCGCGGAGCTTTTTAACCACCTCGGCGACCTCAGCACCAGAGATCGGAGAACCCGACCCAAAGTCCCCAGGCTCTGCTTCCTCAGTGGAAGACGTGCCAGTAGGATTGAGGAGGTCTTCGAAGTATTCCGCCCACCGACTCACAACATCCCGAGTTGAGGTCAGCAGCACGCCACCTCCACCATAAATGGTGTTGGTCTCGTACCTCTTTCCCCCCCTGAGACGCCGGATGGTGGACCAGAATCGCCTCGAAGCCGTACGGAAGTCATTCTCCATGGCCTCTCCGAACTCCTCCCACGCCCGAGTTTTTGCCTCAGCAACCACCCGAGCCGCATGCCGCTTGGACTGCCGGTACCTATCAGCTGCTTCCGGGGTCCCACAAGCCAAAAAGGCCCAATAGGACTCCTTCTTCAGCCTGACAGCATCCCTCACTGCCGGTGTCCACCACCGGGTTCGAGGGTTGCCACCACGACAGGCACCAACAACCTTGCGGCCACAGCTCCGATAAGCTGCCTCGACAATAGAGGCGCGGAACACGGCCCACTCGGACTCCATGTCCCCCGCCTCCCTTGGAACGTGTTCAAAGCTCTCCCGGAGGTGGGAGTTAAAGCTCCGTCTTACGGGAGACTCTGCCAGACGTTCCCAGCAGACCCTCACAATACGTTTGGGTCTGCCAGGTCTGACCGGCATCCTCCCCCACCATCGGAGCCAACTCACCACCAGGTAGTGGTCAGTGGACAGCTCCGCCCCTCTCTTCACCCGAGTGTCCAAGACATGCGGCCGCAGATCAGATGAGACGACAACAAAGTCGATCATCGAACTGCGACCTAGGGTGTCCTGGTGCCAAGAGCACATATGGACACCCTTATGCCTAAACATGGTGTTCGTTATGGACAATCCATGACGAGCACAGAAGTCCAATAACAGAACACCACTCGGGTTCAGATCAGGGGGGCCGTTCCTCCCAACCACACCCCTCCAGGTCTCACTGTCATTGCCCACGTGAGCGTTGAAGTCCCCCAGTAGAACAAGGGAGTCCCCAGGAGGCGCACTCTCCAATACCCCCTCCAAGGACTCCAAAAAGGGTGGGTAATCTGAGCTGCCGTTTGGCGCATAGGCACAAACAACAGTCAGAGCCCGTCCCC
This sequence comes from Garcialebias charrua, assembly GCA_038048925.1. Classification (NCBI taxonomy): domain Eukaryota; kingdom Metazoa; phylum Chordata; class Actinopteri; order Cyprinodontiformes; family Rivulidae; genus Garcialebias; species Garcialebias charrua. The sequence goes on from JBBPBX010027871.1 coordinate 17,332, forward strand.
CCACACGTAGGCGAAGGGAGGCTACCCTCTCGTTCACCGGGGTGAACCCCAACGTACAGGCACCAAGATGGGGGGCAACAAGTATGCCCACTCCTGCTCGGCGCCTCTCACCAGGGGCAACTCCAGAGTGGAAGAGTGTCCAACCCCTCTCAAGGAAACTGGTTCCAGAGCCAGAGCCATGCGTTGAGGTGAGTCCGACTATTTATAGTCGGAACCTCTCAACCTCACACACTAGCTCAGGCTCCTCCCAGGCAGATTTTCTTTGTTTTTTGCACTTTATTTTTTATGCTGTTACTGGCTGGAAAGCAGTAAGTTTAATTATTTTTATATCTAATTTTTTATATTTATTTATTAACTGTCGTGTGAAGTTCAGACAGTAGTTAGGAAGTTCACTTAACTTGTTTACTATTGTGTTTATGAAACAAGAAAAAATAGAAATGATGAAAAGAAAAGGCATAGATTTGTTTGCTTTATTTAATCTCTGCTTTAAATAAATCTGACATTGTTTATTATAAAACGGATTGATTTATTGCTTCTGTTTGTTGAAAAATACTTGAGAAGGTATTAAAAAAAACGCATTTTAAATCACAATTTATAGGGAAAAAAAAAATCACAATTAAGATTATTTTCCAAAATCGTTCAGCGCTATTCTCTGCTGGCCTGGGAACACCTTGGGATTCCCCCAGAGGAGCTGCTCCAAGTGGCTGGGGAGAGGGAAGTCTGGGCCTCCCTACTTAGGCTGCTACCCCCGCGACCCGACCCCGGATAAGCAGAAGAAGATGGATGGATGGATGGATGGATGGGTGGATAGATGATCCAGCTGTTTTTTTTCTGTCAGTTTTTACATTCTTAACTTTTCATTAATTCAACCTGCTGTTCTTTATGAACATCAGAGCAGATCAGAACATTATTTATCATCAGAAGTACAGCACAGGTTGAACAACTGGGAGATAAAGTTAGAGACCAGACTGAGATGGTATGGACATGTCCAGAGTAGGGACAGTGGATACATTGGTAGAAGGATGTTAGAAATGCAGCCAAAGAGGATATATATGGATGTAGTTAGAGAGGACATGGAGGTACAGTAGATGTGAGGACAGAGTGAGATGGAGGAGGATGAATCACTGTGGTGAACCCTGAAGAGGGAAACGTCCAAAGAAAAAGTTCTTTATGAACTAAATATTTGAGCTAGTACTTGCTTTCATCTTTTTTTCTGATTGATGGGTTTTTAGTACTTAAAGGAAACCACATATAGGTCTTTAAAATTTTTATGTTATATCTGTGTGCTATCTTGACAATATTAATTCATTTTAATACACAAAATAATTCTTAGATAATTAATTATACCCTTTTTAATTCTGCCATTTTTAACTTTCGTTTTGAACGACCGGTTTCTGATAGAAGTTCTGAAGTCCACGCCCTTCAAAGATCTGTTTACGCCCTCTGTAACAGCCAGTATCTGTAATGTGTTGTTGTTTTAAAATTAGCTCTTTTTTTATTACTCATTTGACTTACTGTTAGTGCTAGCTTAAGATAACTTACCGAAACCCGTCTGAGCGCGCCGCAATTTGCTGCTCCTTTTAGCATTAGACCACCCGAATCCGATGCTAATGTTAGCTTGTTCCTCTTCCGGTGTTCGCCAGCTCCGCTCGTTGCACGCGGCGATTTTGGGAGTTATCGCTGTTCCAGTCAAGACAACACAAAGTTCACCAAGTGTCTCCCGTAAATTAATCCGTAAGGAGAAGGTCCTCGCTGCTGCGAGGCTGTACAGTTGAAGCTCCGCTCCATCCGCCAGAAGAGGGTCCCGTTGCCGCCGGTCCCTACGCCGGGGGTCCGCTCGTTTAATTTTTGCCGGCTGCGCGTTGGGAGCGATCGCAAATACACTAAAAATTGAACTAAAACATAAAAATAACAATTATACTTTATTTATAAAGCCATTTAAAAAAACACAGCTGCAACAAAGTGCTGTACACATGAAATTAAGAACATATAAACAAAAGATGAGATGAAATCATGAAAAACAACAGTCATGTGTTTAATACAGAAGTGGGTTGAGCCTAACCAGGGGTTGCTAGGTGAGGGGCTGGACTCAGGTTTGAGGTGGTTGGCTGCGGTTTGTGACGTCACAAACCGCAGGAAGTGGGAAACGAAGTGTATTTATCAAAGATAAATAAATCTACTTAGAGTAAATAAACCACTGGGTGCATTTTTTTGGCCTTAGGACTGTTTTTTTATGAAGTAAATACCCAAAGTTGAGTAAAAAAAACATTAAAAAGTGAATTTTGAATATGTGGTCCCCTTTAAAAGAAACAAATGGCGTGTGAAACTCCTCTTTTCATGTGAACACACAGAAACTAAAGAGAAACATAGTCCCTCCAGCGTGTCCTGGGTCTTCCTCTGGGTCTCCTCCCGGATGACTGAGCTTCTCACCCTATCTCTAAGGGAGAGTCCAGCCACCCTGCGGAGAAAACTCATTTCAGCCGCTTGTATCCGAGATCTCGTTCTTTCGGTCACAACCCAAAGCTCATGACCATAGATGAGGGTGGGAACGTAGATCGATCGGTAAATTGAGAGCTTTGCCTTTCGACTCAGCTCTCTCTTCACCACGACAGACCGGTACAGCGCCCGCTTCACTGCGGATGCTGCACCTATCCGCCTATCGATCTCACGCTCCAGTTTTCCCTCATTCGTGAACAAGACCCCGAGATACTTAAACTCCTCCACTTGGGGCAGGATCTCCTCCCAGACCCGGAGTGGACACTCTACCCTTTTCCGGCTCAAGACCATGGCCTCTGAGATTTGGAGGAACTGATCCTCATCCCGACACCGGTTATACAGGGACCCAACAGCCCGTATCAAAGGGCCTGGTACCCCATTCTCCCAGAGTACCCCGCACAGGGCTCCACGACGGACGCAGTCGAACGCCTTCTCCAAGTCCACAAAGACGACTGGTTGGGCAAATTCCAACACACCCTCCAGGACCTGCTGAGGGTGTAGAGCTGGTCCAGTGTTCCAGTGTTCCAGTGTATCCACTGCTCCTCCTGAATCTTTGGTTCGACTATCCGACGGACCCTCCTCTCCAGAACCCCGCTGCTGAACCCATTATCTATTAGTGGAGGTTTAGGCTTTGTCAAAAAGTACTACAGAAAGCCCAGTGTTACTAAAATTACTTTGTTGTACAGTCCATCAGTTCTGGTTATGTAAACTTTGTTCCTAAACAACCTTTAGTCAGTGTTTGAACAAATGTCTGTGTAATGTAGAACATGTCAAAAAAGAACAGTAATTTGTTCATTTGAACTGAAACCTCAAAATATAAACCTGTCGCACATTCATTCAACCTTTATTTATTCAGGTTAAGCCCCCAGTATACTCCTGCGTCCTGTCAGCCGCGCGGAGTGTGAGCACTGTCCGCAGAGGATTAAGACTTCAAGATAAAGCATCCACCCTGAGCGGTTGCAGAGCAGCTCCGCAGACAAGGGGCGTTTACCTTTGGGGCAAATTGAGGTCACTGATTAGTCATTGGCTGGCACGCCTACTGGATT
>JBBPBX010027872.1:0-26523 GCA_038048925.1 Garcialebias charrua
GCGCAAGCGGCGCTCGCACGACGCTCGCTCGAGCGCGGAGCTCTGCCCCAGCCTTTAATATTACGGAGGTGGAAATAGGCAGACCGAGTAACATTGTTGATGTGTGAAGTGAAGGAAAGAGTGGTGTCGAGGATGACACAGAGGCTCTTGACCTGAGGGGAGGGGGATAGCAGAGAGTTGTTAAGGGGGACGAGAAGATGTTCTGATTTTGAAATAGAGTTTTTGGTACCGACAAGAATGATTTCTGTTTTGTTACTGTTTAGTTGAAGGAAATTGTTAGAAAACCAGTGATTTAGCTCATTGAGACAGTCGGTGAGGATGGAGGGTGGGTGGGTGGAGTTAGGTTTTGATGACAAGTAGAGCTGTGTGTCATCAGCATAACAGTGGAAATGGACGCCGTATTTGCGCAAGATGTGACCTAGAGGAAGGAGGTAAATTCATTCATTCATTCAACCTTTATTTAGTCAGGTAAATCTCAGTCAGGTAAATGATGAAGAGGAGGGGTCCGAGGACAGAGCCTTGGGGGACACCCGTGGAGACAGGGGAAGACTGGGAACGGAAGGATTTAAGCTGAATGAATTGAGTGCGGTCAGAGAGATAGGAGTTGAACCAGTCTAACGGTGTACCTGAGATGCCAATGGAGGTTAGTCTTTTGAGGAGGATAGAATGACAGATGGTGTCGAAGGCAGAACTTAGATCAAGAAGAATGAGGATGGACAGAAGACCAGAGTCAGCAGCAAGAAGAAGGTCGTTAGTAATTTTTACTAGAGCTGTTTCGGTGCTATGGTGGGGGCGAAATCCAGATTGAAACTCTTCATAAATGTTATTGTTGGACAGGTGTGAGTGAAGTTGACTAGCAACAGTTTTTTCAAGAATTTTGGAGATGAAGGGCAGATTGGAGATCGGACGAAGATTACTGAAGTTGGTGAAGTCAAGACCTGGTTTCTTGATGATGGGGGTGATGGCAGCAGATTTGAAGGCTGTGGGAACAATGCCAGAGGTTAGGGAGGAGTGGATGATATTAGTGATGATAGGGAGCAGAGACGGGAGACAGGATTTAACAAGAACTGTGGGAAATGGGTCAAGTTGACAGGATGAGGACTTGGACTTGCTGATAATGTCAGCAATGTCATCAGCAGAGGGGAGGGAGAAGACAGAGAAAGGGAGGGAGGGAGGGGGGAGTTCAACAAGGATGCTGGGGGCAGTATTTGGTCCAAGGTGTTTATGAATTGAAATAATCTTTTCATTGAAATATGACATCAGGGAGTTGCAAAATTCTGTGGAAACCATGTGAGAGGGTAGAGAGTTAGGAGATGAGACAGAACGGTGAAGGAGAGAGAACAATGTCTTTGAATTACCAACATTGGAACTGATGATGTCTGAGAAGTAGCTGGATTTGGTTTGAGAGATACTGTTCTTGTAATGGATGAGGTGGTTTGCATAAAGTTCCTTGTGAATTGTGAGACCGAGAGACGCTCTATCCGCCGACCTTTGGTTTTCAGGGAGCAGAGTTCTGGAGTGAACCAGGGTGCAGAGTTGGAGAAGGAAACAGTCTGGGTTTTCAGAGGAGCAACAGAGTTAAGGATGTTGGTTAGGCTGGTGTTGTATAATGCGACAAGATCATCTGGGTTGGAGGAGTTGAAAGTGGAGAGGGTATTATTAATATGAGATAAAAGAGTGTCATGGTTGATATTCTTGATATTACGGAAGGAAAGAGTGCGTTGAGGTTTATCTGAGGAAAATTTAAGATTAACATTGAATGAAATCATCAGGTGATCAGTAAATGGAAGTTCATCAGAAGAACAGTTAAGAGGAGAAAGTCCGGTGCAGCAGAGTAAGTCCAGTGTGTCCCATCTTGTGTGTTGGAAAGTTGATAAATTGTTGAAAGCCACAGCTGTCCAGGCAATATGTGAAGTCTCTGGAGAGGGGGGTTGTTTTCTTCATCCAAATGAATGTTGAAATCGCCCAGCAGGATGACATTGGGTGAAAGAGATTTTCCTTGGCACTTTGAGATTTTCATTAATGAAAAGTGCGTTATAAATTGAATTCATTATTATTATTATTATTATTATTAAAGAGCTGTTAGATGGGCCATTAAGGCAGCAAAGTCATTCATGAAGGAGCTATTCACTTTTGGCGGGCGGTAGATTATGGCCACCACAGTGGGTGTGGGGCCAGCGAGCAGACACACAGTGTGTTCGAAGGAGGAGGAGGGGGTGTGTGAACCGGAGTGACCTTCCAGTTCTCGCTGTGAATTATCGCAAGACCACCCCCTCTGCCTGAGGCGCGGGCCTTGGCGGCGTAAACAAAGCCCGGTGGAGTGGACTCATTCAGATGAAAAAAGTTGTTTTGTTGTTGCCACGTTTCTGTTAAGCAGATGAAATCCAGTTTTCGGTCGGATATTAGATCGTGAATAAGCTGACCTTTGCCCGTGAGAGTGCGAACATTCGGAAGTCCAAACTTTACAGAGGAGGCGGAGGTAGTGACCGGAGCGTTAGCCGACCGAGCTAGGTTGGCTAACGTGCTGCTGCTGTTAGCGGTCCGAATATTGCGGCGTGAAGAATGGCGAGAGTCAGACCAGTTGGAGGTTATAGGATGAGCCTTGTCAGCGTTGAGTCGACGGCGCGAGCCCCGGTGGATGTATCTCCGACGAGGATGGGAGGTAATTTCCTGAAGAGGGAGCACCGGCGGGACGGCCGGTAGGAAACAAAGACGAAGGAGCTCGACGGCTGAATAATGGAGCAGGCCAGACACTGGATGGTGGTGGATGATCAGCAGGAGAGTCCAAACGAGAGCAGGCAGCAGGTAAATCCAAGTAAAATCCATGTTTGTTGATGAGTAGAAATGCCCAGGCAAGGGTCGGTGAAAAAACAGCAGAAAGTACTGAATAAAACAAAAACAAGAAAAATGTACGAGGAGCAGCGGTAGCGAGGTGCCTGCGTTCACTCCCGTAAGAACAATACCCATCACTGTACCCTGTATACAGTATAATACATTTGTTATATGTATGTATACAGTATAAGCAAAAACTTTTAAAAAAAAAGTTGTATGCAATCTTAATCCAAGTTGTTTTTTTTAAGTATTTGTATCCATTATGTTTAATTTGGACTTCCTTAAGTTTCATTGAAAAACTGCTGGTGATCAACTTCTGTAAAAAAAAAAAAAAAATCTCTCCCCTTAAGGATATTGGGGGCCGGATAGTGACTGTCCGCGGGCCATATGTTGCCCAAGTCTGGACTATAGCCACAATCATGTAACAGACTTTAAATAGAATTTTTTTTAAATAATGTTCAGAAATAATTATGAATATTGTTCATATTTTTGGGGCTGATTTTCAGGAACTTGCAGGGATTCAGCTGAAAGTACTTTAGCCCCGCTGATGTAAACATAAGAGTGTAGGTTTATCTGCTTTCTTGTCACGTGAGAAGTGTCTGACTGTGTTGTCAAATCTAAAGTTTTATAATAAGGTAAGAGTTTTATTAACACTTGGGTCAAACCATTATCCCCACCCCCACCTCCCCCCTCAAATTAGTTGGTGTGTTGATTTTTTTGTTTTGTGGTTTTGTTTTTGTTTTATTAAAAACTAACGTGTGCTTTAAAAAAAATACAAAAATTGTCATAACTTGAAGAAGAAATGTGTCTTAATTGAAATGCAGGCTCTTGATCTTTTTACTCAAATGTTCTTTTTTAAAACAGCCAAACTAAAGTGTATTTGGAAAAGACATTAAAAAATTAAAAATATATATTTTCTGTTTTCATTTATTCCATGAAAAACCACTAAAAATGCAAAGGAGTTTCCATTGGGTGTCACACTTCCTAAAACTTGCTCAGTGACTGAAAGCAAACAGCAGACTCCAGCAAAGCATTTACTCACAGACTGAGATCTTGACTGAGGAGATGTTTCCCACAGAACAAGTGATCATCGTTTTACCACTGGAGCAGTTCATGTATCCAGTGCTAGAGACGTTTATCAACTTCGTAGTTGGATTAGACAGTACTTCACTGTTGTTCAGTTCTTTCCACATCTGGCTGTGGCTATCTTCAGTCTGCCAAGTAATCTTTTGGCTTGGGTACCCACTATGAGAGGTACATGTCACGTAACAACCCACTGGGGCATCATCTTTGCACCTCTTCGTGATCAAAGGTTTGCTGAATGTGGCTAAAGGAAAGAGAAACAACAAGAAAAGTCACAAAGATTAGGTCTCGGTTTCCAACATTTAGGAAAAGTAATATGCAACTTGCAGATTATCTTTCAGTTGCCTTGTTATTTGACCATATCAGGTTCTTTAAAAACATGAAACATGAAAACGGACAGATTAAAAATAACCGATGAAGTCATATTTTTGGTTAATATTTTTAGATTACTGTTTTTAATCCCACACACCCACTACACAGCTGCTTCAGACAGCTGCCATCAGGGAGGAGACTGAGGAGTCTCCAGGCTCGAACCAGCAGACTGATGGTGTGCTCACACCGAGCAGCGTTTTTACCTCCAAAGCTTCCAGCCTCCATGTAAAGTCAATGGTGGACGCACTTCCAGGCACCTCCTGGCGTCTGGCGTCAGGTCGCGTGCGTGTTGAGCGTGCTGAGTAGCGTTTTTTCGTGCACGTGAACCGGCGTCGGCTTCCAAGTTCCGCTTCAGCTGAGCTGAAGTTTTCGCGGTTCAAACTTTCAAACGCCGCTCAACTCCACCTGATTGGTTGGTGTGTCAACCAATCAGGGAGAGTCGGGGGGCAGAAGAGAGGGGGCAGTGGGAGAGTCCCTATGTGACGCGGAAACGAGGGTGCGCGCGCACTATGTGACGTATTGTTTGTCGGAAAAAAAATAAAAAGACCCGCGAGCTCATGAACTATGGAAGAGAAACTCATTGTAGCTGTGTGTTCGCGACAATTCCTTCATGACCAGTCAAGTCTGCTCGACAGAGACGGAAATAAAAGGCTCCTCGCCTGGCGGAGTGCACTATACCGGTAAGCTCCTCCCACACCCCGTCGCCACAGCAACGAAGCCGCCGCAACACTACAGTTTGGACAACACTGGGTAGCGCGTCCACTTGCGTGCGTGAGGAGCATTTTGGAGGTTCAAAACGCTGCTCGGTGTGACTGTACCATTAGAGACAGCTCTGTTCATCAGGCAGTCAGGATGCTAAACACTCTGCCTGCTCTGCCCCCCCTCCCATTTGAACTGCCTTAACACTAAAACTTTCTCACACATTACCACTCAACACAAAGATTTTAACACTGGACTCTGTGTCATCAAACGGGTTATTCACTAAACTCTCGGTCATGTGCTCATACAGTTTGCACTACTTCTCATACTTGCACTAATGTTTGTATTACATCACTGCCTATAGTCATAATACTGTTTACATTCTCTGTTTACATTTATTAATACTGTTTACTTTTATTACTACTGCTTACATGTAATTACTACTGTTTACATTTACACTACTCTAATATCTACACCACTGCTGATACATATACAGTGTGCTCTGAACGGTCTTATTTAGGGATGCCCAATGTGCCTTACTGCATATGCCACTTTTTGCCTCTACAACAACATCAACTACTACCTCATACATATACTGTGTACATTAACTCATACGCTGCTTTGCCACTTTGCAAATGTCAATGCTAGAAACCTTTAGTTTATTTTAGTTATACTTTTTATACTCTTTTTTTATACTAGTATGCAAAAACTCAGGACAATATTATGTTCATTAAATGTTTAATGTTTTAGTTTTAGAGTTGGTGTAAATTTTCATACTCTTATACCACTATGCAAAAAACTCAGGACAGTGTTAGTTTTACTATTTTATGCTTATGTCTATTATTATATGTTTCAGTGTTTCAATGTTTAGATGTTTACTGTTGCACCGAGGGACTGAGAGAAACGCAATTTCGGTCCTGTGTATGTCCTGGACAGTACATATTGCAGATCTGACAATAAAGTTGACTTTGACTTTGACTTTGACTTTAATAAAACAGATGATAAAAAGTTTTGAAAGCCTATACAGATTAGGTTTATAGGGTTTATAAATCCTATAGTCTATGGTTTATTAGGCTGTCTAGCCAATTGGTTCAAGTCCTTCTTGCCCTCTTTAGTGTCCAGCCTCCCATACAACTCATCATATGCCCTCTTCTTTTCCTTAGCTACCTCCCTCTTTGCTCTACATCCCACATCCATTCCTGTCTCATCGCTTCAGTCCTCTCACTGTCATATTTCTTCTGGGCTAATCTCTTTCTTTGTATAGTGTCCTTATCATCCATTCTCTGTCCAGGTGACACACCAAGTACCTTCCTACCTGTCTCTCTAATTACTGTTGCTGTAGTAGCCCAGTCATTTGGAAGCTCTTTCTTACCACCCAGAGCCTTTAACAGCTCATCTCTGAATTTCTCACAACATTCTTCCTTCTTTAGCTTCCACCATTTGGTCTTCTTCTCTGGTTTTACTCTTTTTCTCTTCTTCGCAACAACAGTCATTCTACACACAACCATCCGATGCTGTCTGGCCACGCTCTCCCCTGCCACAACCTTACAGTCTCCAATCTCCCTCAGGTTTCCTCTTCTACACAGAATGTAGTCGACCTGTGTACTCCTTCCTCCACTCTTATAGGTCACTCTATGTTCCTCCCTCTTTTGGAAATAGGTATTGACTACAGCCATTTCCATTCTCTTGGCAAAATCCACCACCATCTGTCCTTCCTGGTTTCTTTCCTTGACACCAAACCTACCCATCACTTCCTCATCCCCTCTGTTTCCTTCACCAACATGTCCATTCAGGTCTGCTCCAATCACCACTCTTTCCTCCCTGGGAATACTCTCTATCACTTCATCCAAATCTTTCCAAAATGTATCTTTCTCCTCCCCATCACATCCAACCTGTGGAGCATAACCACTGACTATGTTTAGCATCAGACCTTCTACTTCTACCTTTAGACACATCACCCTATCTGACACTCTCTTCACCTCTACTACATTCTGCAGGACCACGCTTACTCCATTTCTCTTTCTATCCACCCCATGGTAAAACAGTTTGAACACTGCTCCACTCGGTCTCTTGGACACATAAAACACCTACCTTCCTTCTCTGCATCATGTCAGCCAGCTCTCTACCTTTGCCTGTCATTGTACCTAAATTTAGAGTAGCAACCCTCAGTACTATAGATTCATGACTTTCCTCTTCTCCCTCTGTCTCCTAACTCATTTCCCCCCTTGTGGTCTTCAGCATGTTAGGCTAACTGGTAACTCTAAGTGTGAGTGAGAGAGTGAATGGTCATTTGTCTCATTTGTCTCTATGTGTCCCTGTGTTGGACTTGAGACCTGTCCAGGGTGTCCCCCGCCTCTCGCACATTGACTGCTGGACATGGACAACAGTGACCCCCATGACACAAAATGGAAGAAGTGGATAACAATGGATGCATGGATGGATGGATGGATGGATGGATGGATGGATGGATGGAAGGATGGATGGATGGATGGATGGATGGATGGATGGATGGATTGACAATTTGTCTAGACTTACTTTTCATAGACTGTAGAATTTAATTTAGAACTGTTAAATGTTTAATCTAAATTTAAATATAAAAAATAAAACATGTTGAATCACATACAAACATTAAGTTGAAATCTGTTAGGGAACATTGAACTGCTTAAACATAGAACACAAAAAACTGAACTTCTTTAAAGAGCATGCCTACCTGTGATCGAGAGGTGTAGCTTCAGCGACATGGGGTCTGCATTGTTATTATCATTGTACATATAATAACAGTCATACTCTCCGGTGTGTGAAAGGTTCAGCCCATACATGTGGATTGCTGTGTTGCTGTGATCCATCTTTGTGTTTGACCATGGGGATGGTAGAACTTTTGTGTGGTGGTATCCATTGACAAAATTGTTTCCCTTTTGTAAATACAAAAACTTCAGCTTCTCTGGATGCTCAACAGGACAATAAAAGGTCACATTTCCTCCAACCACACCTTCATATTTAATCTGAGGAGAACTTCCTGGAAAACAAAGCAAAAACAACAACAACAAAAAAGCGAGAGTGAGGGGAAAATAGGAAACATTTCAGAAGCAAAACTCCAGGGAGCAATGACAGCGAAAAGTAACGGATGGTCCACTTTGTGTAGGTGTGAGTTTCGTTTTTTTTTTTTTTTTTTTGAATCTTGAGTGACTCAGTAGAAGATTTTCAGTTCTTCTAAGGTTTTTACAGTTGTTTTTTTTTTTGCAGAGGTGAAATTCATGTCTAGCAGTGTGTTTTTCACTACAGGTACTAATGGAAAAGGGGCATCTGGATGCTTTCTGGGAGCGTTTATGACAAACTGTCTTTAGCTAACAAAACTGTAGGCTTTTATTCTTTACTTGTCTTATATTTGCCACTTGGAAAGGGGCAAGTCTTTTAGAGCCATTTTGAGACAAAACTAGTCACTCTGAGACAAATTTCTACTCACCTTCCTGTTAGAACAGAAGTGTCAGAGTATTAGACGTGCATGTGTATGAGGTCATAGGCAGACTGTAACTGCTATTTGTTTGGGTCGGTTTCCAATAGTGTACTGAGACACATTACTGGTAATCTGTTTTATAAGAAATGTTTACAAAAAGAAGATGATCTTAATGATCTTCTTAAATAGCAGTTCTGGATCGGTTTGCTGTTCCTGTGGTAGATCTAGGTAGGCTAGCCTGTATAAATAAAGGTTGAATGAATGAATGAATCTATTCATGTGCAACCAAGTAAAGTGCTGACATCACACATTGTTCTTCTCCTTTGATCAGCCTGTGATGTATGTATGAAACTAAAGCCTCTGGGGGGATTACTAGAAGCATAGAGCTGCTCACCTGAAACAGCAAAGGACATGGATCCAGGAAGAACCAGCACCAGGAGATGAAGGAGAATTATTTGTTTTCTAGAAATTTACAAAAGAAAACATGGCAGTTATAGCATCTTATTGATCATGTGACATAACAACAAAGAGGAGTGCATAAACACAGAAAGTTAAAGGCTTATAGATTTTCTTCATCGGTCATAATCTAATTTCTAATTAAATAAATCTTTAAAAATTGTGTTTTTTTTTTCTTATTTGGCAAATTAAACCAAACTTACACACATAAATAGGGGGTGTGTCTTATACCTTGAAGTTTCATAAAGTTTAAGATTTGAAGAGTTGACCTTATGGCATAAAGTCAACTTTAATCAACATATTGATGCAGTGAATGCATTTTTACCAGTGAATTGACATCAGACAGTGAAGGTTTCCAATAGCTATTTGCAATTTCCTTAAACTTTTTTGGGATTACACAATAACACAAGGACTGCATGGGGTGCAGGTGGTTAGCGTTGCTGCTTCGCAACAAGAAGATCATCGTTTGACTCGTGGTTGTGGCCTTTCTGTGTGGATGTTGTATGCTTCCCTGTGCACGTGGAGGTTTTCGCTGGTGTTCTCCCACACTTCAAAAACTTGCGTTTGGTCAATTGCCACAAATTCTGGCAAAACGTGAGTGAGTGAAGTGTGAATGGTTGTTTGTGTCTATGTATTTTTGTGGGTTGGTGACTTGACAAGGGTGTACCCTTCTCCACTCTTCCAATGATCGCTGGCGATAGGCACCAGCTGTCCCCTGACCCTACAATACCTGCATGAGTTTTATCTGCATTACAAGTCCAAAATATTTACTTCTTAATATTAGAATTAGAGAAAGTTACATAAACTGATTTCTGACTGGTTAAACTGGTTACAGGTCTCTCTTGTAAATGAGTCATTGTGACTCAATGAGACTAACCTGTATAAATAAGGGTTGAATTAAAAAATATGGACAAACGAGTAAAGAATAAAATCAAATAAAAACAATTGGTCAGACGGCGTGATACTTTTGCTTTTACCTCATCAGATATTATTTAGTCAGAATACCCAGACGTCTCAGTATTGACCTTTCCAGCATCACTTTTTCAACTTTCAAGGTAAAGCTAAACTAAAAATATTCTAAATGATGATGTGCAGTACAGTTGATATTAAGAGGCTGAGGATATAATGGGAAAGTAAAACATGAAATGAGTTCATTAGATGTAAATTTTGAGTAAAAGTATTGCTAAATTAACTTTCACACCACCAGAAAACATGAAGTGGAGCTGACAGATTTGATGTAAAAAAAACTAAATTAAAAAATGACGGAAAGTTGACACTTTGCACTCCAAGGGTTAGTTGACACCAACATGTCAATAAACTGAAAGTTATGCAAATAAAGGTTGAATGAATGAATGAAAAAAATAACTCATGTTCCCTGAAGGAAGGGAACGAGGTGCAACATATGCTATGGGAATTGCGCCCCGCGCGATTACCTGAAGGAATACATTCACGCCTTTACGGCAAGGGCGTCAGCGTTGCGCCAGAGGCCCCGCCCTCTGGGTATTTAAGCCGCTGACGCCCATCCATCTTTCTCCAAAATGCACTTCACCGAGCTTTCAGCATTGAAAGGGCCAGATATGTTGCACCTCGTTCCCTTCCTTCAGGGAACATGAGTTATGGTGCATAACTTTCAGTTCCCTTTCAGTCATGTCTCTCGGTGCAACATATGCTATGGGAACGTAATTCATTCACGCCCTTGAAATGCTCAGTAAAATGCATGCTAGTGTGAACGTCTGCCCTTGATCAGCAGGCATCTCAAGGCTACTTTCTACTGTGTGTTAGAAAGGACAGCCTGAGTGACATCACACGCAGTAACATCCAAACTGTAATGCTTTGCAAAAGTGTTTATTGAGCTCCAGTTCGCCGTAGCACAAATGTCTGCAACTGGTACACCCTTGAACAGTGACCACGAAGTGGCCAAGCCTCGAGTAGAGTGAGCGTGCACTCCAGAGGGCACCTGTTGACCTTTGCTACTGTACGCCCTTTTTATGGCTTCAGTCACCCAGTGTGAGAGGCGCTGCTTTGAGAGGGCCTTTCCGGTAGCAGGTGCTGCAAAGCACACAAACAGTTGATTTGTTTTTCTCCATTCGGCTGTTCTCTGCATGTAAGTGCTTAAAGCCCTCACAGGGCAAAGAGCCTTCAGCCTTTCCTGTTCCTGAGTGAGGACAGGAGCAGGTGGAAAAGAGGAGAGATCAAAATCCAGACTTCTAGGGTTTAAAGTCAAGACCTTGGGGATATATGCGGGATTAGGCCTCAAGGTGACCTTTGACCCGTCAGGGGCGAATCTGGTACACATTGGATGTACAGACAAGGCATGGAGATCACCCACGCGTTTCGCCGAGCAAAGTGCCAGGAGTAGAGCAGTCTTATAAGATAATAAGTCTATCTTAATCTCGCTCAGTGGCTCGAATGGGGGATCACAGAGAGCCCCCAAAACCAGACTAAGATCCCAACCAGGGGTCAGGACCTTGCTGGGGGGTCTCAATCTTAGCACGCCCTTCATAAATCTTATTATGATTGGATACGCGCCAGGCGTTCTGTTTCCCCAGCCTTTCGTGACAGGCTGAAATTGCTGATAGGAACACCTTAATTGTTGAGAAAGAACAACCTTTTTCCAGTAAGTCCTGGAGAAAAGTCAAGAGCTGAGCCAGGTCACATGAATAAGAAATAATATTTCTTTCTGTGCACCAAGCCTCAAAAATACGCAATTTTTGTGCGTAAAGAGACTGTGTTGATACAGCTCGGGCATGTTGAATGGTTTTTACCACATTTTCCGGCAAGCCTGATGCCACCAGTTTGTTCCTTTCTGCCACCAAGCTGAAATTTTTTACAGCTCCCAGCCTAAACGGCGAGACTGCTCCTTCTGGTGACGTAGTGTGTCCCTGAAGAAGGGCAGTTGGTGGAACCAGTTCTCCTCCAAGGGCCCTAGATTCTGTGATCCCCTGAGGGTCAACAATGTTAGGGAGCTGACCTTTTTGCAGATGTGCCACCATACTACTCTGATCAAGAGTGTTCAAGGGCAGAGGCATCTGTTGTCATTATTAGACAAAAGTGGAACAAAATGTCTGTTTTTCCTCTTTTTGTTTGGGACCAATTTGACCGAGGAGCTGCGAGTTTTGTAAATGAGCAGATCTCCTGACCCCAGTCCGTTTCCTGGATGGGTCTGGTTTACTGGTCTCCAGCCTTAACAGAGCGTTGGAGCCAAACAAACTGCCAGAGGTCTGTGTTTCACCCGGTGGGGGGACACGTGCTAAAGGATCACTGCCTGAACATTGCGTGTCGCCCATCAAAGATAAGGGGACAGCCGCAGCGTGAGAACGTGGAGATGGTTCTTTGTGCTTGGTAGACTTTAAATTGGTTGGTGACAGAGAGCTCAGTTCTCTTCCATTAAAAGGAAGAGGAATCTGATTCAGCCCTGGTTTGTTTACACACACAGCTGTTTGATCACAAATGTCTTTGTAAACGTGTGAAGCCTGTGGTCGCCTGTGGGCTTCTGCCGTAGACCCCTAACCCTTACTGGGAGACATTGAATGGGTGTCTAGGAAAGTGGCTTGTCAGATTCTGTCGGTGCGCCTCCATGGGGCACGGACATGTCACGTTTTTGCTTGGTTTGTGTATTGTCCGCCCCGTGGTTCACAACAGAGCGGGGACTGGAGCACGTGACCCCCTTCACCTGTCTCCGTGAGGGGTGTGGGTCCTGCTTGCAGACGCCTCTGTGCCTGTCCGCTACACATGGAGCAGAGGCACCCTGTTGGGGCTTATAGATTAGGCTAACACCCCGTGAGACGTGAGGGAGGGGGGGGGAGTGGCCCCCTCCCTTTATGTCGGCTGGCAGGCCAGAGGGACCCATTCTGCTGAAGTTAATGTGTTTTTTTTTTGAGAGTCTAAAACAGAGATGTTTAAGTGTAATGACATGTTTATTTTATGTCACTCACAGCAGGAAAAACATGATTTGTGCATGCAACAGAGTTACCAGCTTTTTGTACCGTGCTACAAATAAAGTCTGGACATGAAAGGATCATTCCCCGTACCACGTGGGCGGGTGATTATGTAAAATCAAGACGTGGACCTGGTTCATCAGGCACGCTTTTGTCTGGTGTCCCGGTTTGCCGAGGAGGCCCTGTGTCTGACCGCCTGACGAGGGACAAACCTGTTTTTGCTCCAAGCATGTTCGGTTCGAGGTGGGCCCGGCGGTTGATTCTGCCGGTGCTCGTCCTCGTACGCCGGTCGCTTTTGCGGTGGGGCCCGTGTTGCTGAGCGGTGTCGAGGCTGCGCAGGTCTGCCCCCAGCAGACTCCCTGGGGGGGGGCGAAGCTTCTCCTGGGAATGCCCACCCGGAGAGCTTCAGCCTGTTTGCGCCTCTGGTCCAGCTTGGTCTGAATTCGATCCAGAGCTTTCCCAAACAATCCCGTCGGTTCTATCGAGTGGTGGAGAAAAGGCACCTTTTGTCCCTCGGGGAGATCAGTTAAAGTCATCCACAGATGGCGTATCGCGATGACCACTTCGGCCATGCCTCTGCCTTGAGCAACAGCAGCTGTCCCCATCATGCGGAGCACAAAGTCTGTTGCCCTGCGGGCTTCATCAGCAAGTCAGCGGCAACTTGCTTGTCCGTTGTTACCTGGAGCTGTTGCAGTTTTTCAGCCAGGTAAGCCTGCATCAACACGGACGCGTTCATCGCGTGCACCACAAGTCCCTGAGCTCTGTAGCATTTTTCGAGCAGAGAAGCTGAAGCTCGACAGGCTTTGCTGGGGAGAGTTGTTTTTTTTCCCGGATGACTTGGGAGCCAGGTGAGATGCCAGCGTGTCCTCAATTTGAGGGGCGTTAGCTATTCCTACCTTATCCATCCCGTCCACGTAGAGAAACTGCGAGAGTGGTAACAGCATGGGAGCTCGGGGCTGAGCCCAGGTGCGAGTCAGCTCTGCAAGGAAGTCCGGGAACACGGGCATCCTTTGCCTCGTGGCGGCCAGCTGCTTTGAGTAAAAATAGTTTCCTGCCAGCCTAGTGACCTGTTGACAAGGCAGAGGTTCTGGCCATGGGATGTGCAACGCATCCGTTGCTCTGTGACACAGGTCGAACAGAGCAGGGATGGAAAAGTCAGTTTCCGGGAGCACAGGTACCGGGGTGCGGGAGAGTCTTCTCCCTGTTCCTCGTATTCGACGTCTGCGTCCTCCGCGAAAAATTTGCCTGAGGCTGAAATCGAGATCTCGTCCTCGTTCATCATGCCTCGGGTGTCGAATTCGACTGTTAAGTCCACCATGGGAGCCAGCACATCAGGGCTGTCACCCCATTCGACTTGTGTGCTATCATCCAGAGCCATGTTCTCGAGCTCCGACATAGGAGTCAGGGGCTCGGTGGTATCCGGGTCCGCTGGCGCTGCCGCGGCGCCCATGGCCTTGGCGACAAAAACCGCCCGGTGCCTCCTCACTGCCTCCAGCATCTGGCTGCAGTGTGGGCAAGAATCAGGCGCTTCCAGTGCCCATTTTTGCGTGTAACATCCCCAAGCAGACGGGACAGGCCTCATGGGTGTCCGTCGCTGCGAGGGAGAAACCGCATCCGCTAGGACAGGCGCGCAAGGTTGGGCTCGCTGTCCTGCTGGTTTTCCTTGGAAGTCTTGTCTTTCGCTTTCCTTTCTCCGGAGGCATGTCCGAGATAAGGCGGGCGAGTCCTTCCAGAATCCTTTTTCTTTTATTTTGAGACGTCTCCTCCGTCGCGTCGCTTTCGGTGGCTAGCCCGCTATGAATTAGCAGGGGTAGCGGTGTGACGCAGTTAGAGTCGTCGAGCGAAGCAGTCTGCGGAGAGAGGAGAAGAAAAAACTTTGGGGTTAAGATAAAATGTGCTGGACTAGCTTTCGCTAGCCTAGCAGTACGCAAGAATAATTCTCCGTACGCTCTGTGTATGGAGCAAGTTCACCTCTGGTTGAGCGATGAAGCAACAGAGAAGTCCTGCGAAGAGAGGTAGTTCAGGTTTAAGCGAGGTGAAGGGCAATAAGAGAAAGATGGATGGGCGTCAGGGGCTTAAATACCCAGAGGGCGGGGCCTCTGGCGCATCGCTGACGCCCTTGCCATAAAGGCGTGAATGTATTCCTTCAGGTAATCGCACGGGGGTGCAATTCCCATAGCATATGTTGCACCGAGAGACATGACTGAAAGGGAACACATTAAGATCTCTTTTATGCCTTCAAAAGCGTTCTCTGAAATCAGCTTAATCAAACTGGCTTTATTTTCATCTTTTTATACAACTTTGACCGCCTAGCTACTATTCTGTCACTTTTCGCTAGCCTTGTGATGTTTTCAGTTACTGTTCTGTTATTTTAATTGTTTTGCTATATGTTTATCAAGTCTTCAGCAACTTTTAGCTATCTACTCTTAGCCATTCCTTTTCAATAGAACTTTTAGCTACCTTTCTACCTTTTTAGCATTTTGCTATCTTTTTTTCATTCAACCTTTATTTATACATATTAATCCCATTGAGTCAAAGTCAAAGTCAACTTTATTGTCAGAACTGCAATATGTACAGGACATACAAAGGATTGAAATTGCGTTTCTCTCAGTCCCTCGGTGCAACAGTAACCATTTAAACACTAAAACACTGAAACATTTAATAAACATAAGCATAAAATAGTAAAAGTGTAACACTGTCCTGAGTTTTTGCATAGTAGTATAAAAGTATGAAAATTTACACCAACACTAAAACACTAAACATTTAATGAACATAAGCATAAAATGAAATAATAAAAGTGTAATACTGTCCTGAGTTTTTGCATAGTAGTATAAAAAGTATATCTATAAAATAAACTGAAGGTTCTAGCATTGACATTTGCAAAGAGTGGCAAAGCAGCATATGAGTTAATGTACACAGTATATGTATGAGGTAGTTGATGTTGGTATAGAGGCAAAGTGGCATATGCAGTAAGGCACATTGGGCATCCTTAAATAAGGCTAGTCAGAGAATACTGTATATGTATCAGCAGTAGTGTAGATATAAAAGTAGTGTAAATGTAAACAGTAGTAATAAATGTAAACAGTAGTAATAAATGTAAACCGTATTAATAAATGTAAACAGTGAATGTAAACAGTAGTATGACTATAGGCAGTAATGTAATACAAACATTAGTGCAAATATGAGAAGTAGTGCAAACTGAATGAGCACATGACCGAGAGTTTAGTGAATAACCCGTTTGATGACACAGGGTCCAGTGTTAAAAACTTTGTGTTGAGTGGTAATGTGTGAGAAAGTTTTTTGTGTTAAGGCAGTTCAAATGGGAGGGGAGGCAGAGCAGGCAGAGTGTTTAGCATTCTGACTGCCTGATGAACAGAGCTGTCTCTCAGTCTGCTGGTACGAGCCTGGAGACTCCTCAGTCTCCTCCCTGATGGCAGCAGTCTAAAGCAGCTGTGTAGTGGGTGTGTGGGATCACCTTCCATGCAGAGGGCTTTCCGAGTGAGGCAGTTGCTGTGTAACCCCAAAATTACACTACATACGGTCCGCTCCGCTCCGCAGGTCGCAGCTGAGCGTCTCAAACTCCAGTTTCCACTACCTCCGCTCAGCTCAGGTCCGCCTGCATGCGCCGCTCCTAGACGCATGCGCGGGATTTGCGGGATCGCGCGATAAATCAAGTGATAAATAAGTAAGTCAGAACAAAACAATTCATTCGGTGGAAGAAGGAGAACAACAGTAGAGACTGCTGCCTTGATCTTCTCTCGTAAATGAGCGACAGGACATGGTTTGAGCAACAGGAAGTGAGGTATTACATTTTCAGAATAAAATACTTTATTTATTTATTTATTGTATTGCGTTTGTAGGCGTAGTCATAAATGATAGTTTGAAAGCATTTTTGTACAAATAAATCCGTATAGAGCTAGGATTAAGTCCGCCCGTGGTGATTTTATTTTGTAAATACGGAAGTTGTGCTCGTTCCTTTTCCTGTTGGTGCGACGTAATCTTCAAAAGTTGACTACGGCACAGCTCCGGCGTCCGGCAGAAATAGAAAAATTTCTAATTTTGACGGACTGCCGTCCGCTCTCCGCAGCTCGCCGCCGCCGTGCGGAGCCAGTGTAAATTCTGTCATTGATTATAATGGGTGCGTATTTGCTGCAGAGGTCAGACCGGAGCGGGGCGGAGCCGTAACGCGTGTGGTGTAATTTTGGCGTGAGTCCTGCAGTGAGTGGAAGGAGGTGCCGACGATCTTCTCAGCTGCTCTTACGATGCGCTGGAGGCTCTTGTGGCAGGATGCAGTACATGCACCAAACCACACAGTGATGCAGCTGGTCAGGACACTTTCTATGGCACCTCTGTAGAAGGTGCACATGATGGGGGTTGAAGCTCCAGCCCTTTTCAGCTTGCGGAGAAAGTAGAGACGCTGGTGAGCCTTCTTGGCCAGTGATGCAGTGTTCCTGCTCCAGGACAGGTCCTCTGAGACGTGCACTCCCAGGAACTTGGTGCTGTCTACTCTCTCCACTGCGGTGCTGTTGATGGTCAGAGGGGCATGTTGGGCATCCCTCTTCCTGAAGTCCACAACAATCTCCTTTGTCTTCTCCACGTTGAGAGTGAGATTGTTGTGTCCGCACCACAAGGCCAGGCGGCTCACCTCGTTCCTGTAGTCCGTCTCATCGTTGTTGCTGATGAGACCTACCACTGTTGTGTCGTCCGCAAACTTGATGAAGTGGTTGGAGCTGTATGATGGTGTGCAGTCGTGTGTTAGCAGGGTGAATAGAAGGGGGCTCAGCACACATCCTTGTGGGGCCCCTGTGTTCAATGTGATGGTGCTAGATGTGTTACTCCCGACCGTACTGTCTGTGGTCTCCCGGTCAGGAAGTCTAGCAGCCAGTTACACATTGAGGTGTTCAGCCCCAGACTGTCCAGTTTAAGGATGAGCTGTTGGGGGATGATGGTGTTGAATGCCGAGCTGAAGTCGATGAACAGCATTCTAACATAAGAGTCCTTCGTGTCCAGATGTGTGAGAGCTGTGTGGAGGGCAGAGGAGATGGCATCGTCGGTTGAGCGATTAGGTCGGTATGCAAATTGGAAGGGATCCAGGGAGGCAGGGAGGACAGATGTGATGCTTTTCATGACTAGCCGTTCAAAGCACTTCATCAGGATGGGGGTGAGTGCTACTGGGCGATAGTCATTGAGGCATGCGGGCGTTGCCTTCTTTGGGACAGGGATGATGGTGGTGGCTTTGAAACAGGTGGGGACGATGGCCTGGCTCAGTGAGATGTTAAAGATGTCCGTGAAGACCGCTGCGAGTTCCCCTGCACAGTCCTTCAGCACACGACCAGGTATGTTGTCAGGACCAGAGGCCTTCCGGGCGTTAATCTTGATGAATGATCGCCTTACGCTGTCTGAGGACAGCGCCAGCACCTGGCTATCAGCTGAGCTTCTGGGACATCATTATGCTACTGTTATTTTTTAGCAACAATTCTGCTACTTTTAAATATTATTTTATGTTTAGTTTTTAGCTATTCCCTTTCAATATAACTTTTAGTTACTGTACCTTTCTGCTCTTTTTAGCTTTTATGGTCATTCTGCTAGTTTTAAACATTTGTCTACATTTGGTTTTAGCTAGCCTTTTGATTCTTTTAGCTATTGTTCTGTTATTATAATTGTTTTGATATAGCTATCAATTCTTCAGCAACTTTTAGCTAACTATCTAATTTTAGCTATTCCATTTCAATATAATTTTTAGCTACCTTTTATTAGCTTTTTATGATCATTCTGCTACTTTTAAATATTCTTCTACATTTAGCTTTTATTCAGCTTTTTTATGCTCTCAGCTATTGTTTTGTTATTATAATTGTTTAGCTATGATTATCAAGTCTTCAGCAACTTTTAGCTAACTTTTTTTAGCTATTCCTTTTTAAGATTCCCTTTAGCTTCCTTTCTGCTCATTTTAGCTTTTTATCATTCTGCTACTTTTAATTTTTAGCAACTATTTTCCTACTTTTAACTATTCTTCTATATTTAGCGTTTAGCTAACCTTTTGCTACGTCTAGCCATTTTTTATTACTTTTGACTTTTAGATACTGTTTTGAAAATCCTGTGTTTAGCTAGTCATTGGATACCTTTCAGCAAGACATTTGCTATATAATTTTTTTAGCTAGCCTTTGCTACTTTTAGGTAATATTTTGAAACTCTTTGTGTAACTGATTGAGCATCCAAATGCTGTTTCTTCACCGTTTATTTTCCATCCTGCAGAAGATAATAAGCCAAACATATAATTTGTCTTCTGCATTTCCTGCACTTCTGGCTCGTATACATGCAAAAATAAATGTTATACAATAGTCCCTTGTTTATTGCGGGTGTCAGGGACCACACACTCCAACTTCTTCTTCTTCTTTTGGGTTTTCCCTCTTTAATAAGCCAAACCTGTTGCACATACTTTCCAGCCTGATTCCTCTGTCTTGCCAATCGGTACAAGTCCTTCTCACCCTCTTTAGTGTCCAGTCTCCCATACAACTCATTGTACGCCCTCTGCTTTGCCTTAGCTACTTCCCTCTTTGCTCTATGTCCCATCTCCTTATATTCCTGTCTCCTCTCTTCAGTCCTCTCACTGTCATATTTCTTCTTGGATAACCTCTTTCTTTGAACAGCATCCTGCACTTCCCTATTTCACCACCAGGTTTCCTTATCATCCATTGTCTGTCCAGATGACACACCAAGTACCTTACTACCTGTCTCTCTAATTACTGTTGCTGTAGTAGACCAGTAATTTGGAAGCTCTTTCTTACCACCCAAAGCCTTTACTGGCTCCGCTGAATTTCTCACAACATTCTTCCTTCTTTAGCTTCCACCATTTGGTCATCTTATCTGATTTTACTCTTTTTCTCTTCTTCACAATAACAGTCATTCTACACACAACCATCCAATGCTGTCTGGCCACGCTCTCCCCTGTCACAACCTTACAGTCTCCAATCTCCCTCAGGTTTCCTCTTCTACACAGAATGTAGTCAACCTGCATATTCCTTCCTCCACTCTTATAGGTCACTCTATGTTCCTCCCTCTTTTGGAAATAAGTATCGACTATAGCCATTTCCATTCTCTTGGCAAAATCCACCACCATCTGTCCTTCCTGGTTTCTTTCCTTGACACCAAACTTACCCATCACTTCCTTGTCCCCTCTGTTTCCTTCACCAACATGTCCATTCAGGTCTGCTCCAATCACCACTCTTTCCTCCCTGGGAATAATGGCCCTCATGCACGAAAATGTTCGTATTTTTATCCTAAATTTCTCCTACTTTTGTTCGTACGAAGTGTTCGTACGAACATGCCACGTCAGATCCAACAAAGTCTTCTATCGTCAGGAAATGTGTGTATATGAGCTGTGTAAATAATGATGAATCCCACCTGTTCTATTCACCTGCTCGTGCACGCGAGTGGTTATTTACATAATTCCCACCCCTCAAAACACCATATAAGGATATAGTTTCCTGCCACCGCGAGCAGGAAGTGTCCATTCATTCCGGCTTTTATGCGTCAGAAAACACACAAACGCGTTTGGCGAATTAAAATTGACTCGCCTTTGATCATAGTGTCAGCCCCGGATCTGAGCGCAGACCCACACAGAATACAGATGACATCAGTGAGCGCCCACAGTCAACAGGCAGTTTATATTAAAAATGACATGAACAACTGTATAAGCTGGTTTCGCTTTTTTCTCCCCTGTCTCTGCAGCGGCGCGTGTGTGTGTGTGTGTGTGTGTGTGCCGACAGTGGCGCGTGGCGTGGTTGCGCGGGGCGCGTTGCGTGGCACACGGTGGTCGACATGAGTGGCGCGGGGTGGGGGCGCGTGGCGTGGTTGCGCGGGCGCGTTGCGTGGCACACGGTGGTCGACATGAGTTGCGCGGGGTGGGGGCGCGTGGCGTGGTTGCGCGGGCGCGTTGCGTGGCACACGGTGGTCGACATGAGTTGCGCGGGGTGGGGGCGCGTGGCGTGGTTGCGCGGGCGCGTTGCGTGGCACACGGTGGTCGACATGAGTTGCGCGGGGTGGGGGCGCGTGGCGTGGTTGCGCGGGCGCGTTGCGTGGCACACGGTGGTCGACATGAGTGGCGCGGGGGGTCACGCGCGGGTGGCGCAAGGTGGTGGACGTGGGGGGGGGGTGTTGAAGCCGCTTTAATTAAACCAATATGTGTGGTTGCATTTAATTGTTTTTAAACTCAAAATATTTTCTAAATAACGAAATATAAAGTTATTAGTGGAGAAAAGGCCGTCTGGATAACAGCAGACTGACTCCTCGTAAAATATACGACAGGTCGGGACCACACGTAAATTTTGTTCGTATCTGAAAAAAATCCTAGGATACGAAAACATTGTTGGATGCCACAAATGATCCTAAATCACTCGTACGCACAGTATAAGCAAAAATCTGTGCGTACGAACGGTTCGTGCATAAGGGCCATTCTCTAACACTTCACCCAAATCTTTCTAAAATGTATGTTTCTCCTCTAAATCACATCCAACCTGTGAAACATAACCACTGACAACATTTAACATCAGACCTTCTACTTCTCCCTTCAGGTACATCACCCTATCTGACACTCTCTTCACCTCTACTACATTCTTTGCCAACTCCACCTTCAGAACCACCCCTACTCCATTTATCTTTCTATCCACACCATGGTAAAACAGTTTGAACCCTGCTTCAATGCTGCGAGACTTGCTGCCCTTCCACTTGGTCACTTGCACACATAAACCATCTACCTTTCTTCTCTGCATCATGTCAGCCAGCTCTCCATCATTGCCTGTCATTGCCCGCACATTTAGAGTTGCAACCCTCAGTCGTACATTCTTCACTTTCCTCTTCGCCCTCTCTCTCCTGACATGTTTCCCTCCTCGTGGTCTTCGACTGACAGTAGCACAATTTCCGCCGACACCCTGTTTGTCAACAGCACCGGTGGCAGTCGTTGTTAATTCAGGCCTCGACTGATCTGGTATGGTTTCACTTTGATGAACTCGAATTATGGTTTTGTCAACAGCATTTTACATCGGATGCAATTCCTGACACAACCCTCACCGTTTACCCGGGCTTGGGACCGGCACAAGAGATACACTGGCTTGTGCTCCCTAGTGGCTGGTTTGGACCATGCCCCCCCAATGATAATTGGGGGGGCCGTGGTGTAGTGGTAATGGCAGTCGACCCCTGATCGGAAGGTTGGAGGTTCGAATCCCGCATCCACCCACCATGTGTTGTTGTGTCCCTGGGCAAGACACTTAACCCCAAGTTGCTCCCGGTAGGTCTGGATGGCGCCTTGCAAGGCAGGCTACCACTACCGGTGTATGAATGTCTGAATGAATGGGTGGATGGCTGGTATTGTAAAGCGCTTTGGGGCTCCTCACAGGGGGCTGGAAAGCGCTATATAAATAAGCTCCATTTACCATTTACCAAAAACTGCAAAGTAGGGATACTGTAGTCCAAGTTCAAGTACATTTTTATTGTCATCACCATCTCATATGGTATATGAGATGGAACCAAATGACAAGTAATAGAAGTAGTAGTAGTAGTAGTATGAAGTAGTAGTTTATTTCGGTATTTACTATAGTATACTTTATTTTAGTATTTATAAACAGGTATATATTACGACATTTTAAATCGTTCCCACATTCTTGCAATGTTCTAAATTCTTAAACCTACATCATTTTAACAACATACAGCACTGTATATGTAGCTACAAATTTTTACTTACTGGGCTCTGCAGAACAGGAGTGGCTCGGTTCATTTCAGTCTGACTCTGTTCCATTTCTGCAAATGTACCCTGCATCAACCCACAATAAATCAATGTTCTAACTCGTAAATCTACTAATTTTAAAAACATACCTACAGGGAACCCTGGAGTTACGTCAGAGATCCGGACCTACGGGTGTGACTTAGGTCGATTCTGTCGTATCTCGCACACCAAAAACACGTGCCTGTCGTAGGTCCGCATTTCTGCCGTAGGTCGCGGCTATACCGCTAACGGAGCGCCGCACACACATTTAACGGCATGAGAATGAACAAGCGGACATCCTGTGCCATAAACATGCACAGAACTTTATTTACAAACACTTAGATAACACATTATACCACACATTCATCCATAAACACACAAAACCAGTACAGCATGTACTGTACAGGTAAAGTACTGTACAGTAATGTTTTTTTTTCAGCACAGACAAAGCATACAAAATACAAATCTCTTCCTGAACAGTTCTCAGCCATAATCTGCAAATGAGTTCAACCATGAAACATGAACACTTCTCTTTGAGCAGCAGCTGTTAACATCAAAATGCAGCAAATGATAAGGAACTCCCATGCATCCATCCATCCATGCATCCAGCAGCAGCAAAAACATGTCAACCATGAAACATGAACACTTCTCTTTGAGCAGCAGCTGTTAACATCAAAATGCAGTAAATCATAAGGAACTCCCATGCACCAATCATGCACCAAATCAGCCGAATCATCAGAAACATGTTGCAACCATCATGTTTTTGAAACCAGTGCAGTCCATGTGGTGTTGGTGTGCAGTCCATGTGCATGAAAAAGTCCATGAACTCTAAAAAAGCTAGAAGCAGCAGAAAAAGGAAACAAGGAAACAAAATGTCCTTACTTTGACTGAAGTGTAGGTAGACACTGATGTTTTTCTCAAGTTCAAACCTGGATCAGATGGAACTGCTTAGCCAGTGCTCAACCATGAATGATGGGAGCATTTTAGGCCAGGTGTGGGCTCAGTGGTGTGGTCCTGATGTGAGCAGTTCTGTCCATCAGAACGTTTGCTTTTCTCTCTCTCGCCGAAACTCAACAACGTGGTCAAGATGGCGCGTCCCTTTAAATAGTACGGCAGTGTCGCCCCACCCCTACTCCAGGGTCACGCGCACTGTCATGCACTAACACTCAAGGTGCTGTACCCCTCCCCCACCTTGCCGCTTGCCGTAATGACGCACTTTTTTTGCCGTATCTCGATTACATACTTCTAATGTACCTCTGTCGTAAGTCCGTTTTTTTGGCCGTATGTCGACGGCATTCTTTCAAAGAGGCAAATCGTAAGTCTGCGTTGCCGTAGGTCGCAGGTGTCGTACCTCGAGGGTTACCTGTATATAAATTTTACTTAACAGCAAGTCCCCGCTTGGTAGTCCTTGTCGACCGGTTGAAAGAGGCGAAAAAGTTCCATTAAGCTTCAGATGGACAATCGGGTCATCGGCCATGCACATCCCACTCAGGCCTCATCGTTGGCCGTTGACAGATGAAAAATGTCCCGTTAAGCTCCAGATGGATCACCGGATCATCTGCTGCACACTTCCTACTCAGGGCTCTTCGTGGGCTGGTTGAAACAGGTGAAAAACGTCCCGTTGGGCTCTGGATGGATCACCAGCTCATCGGCTGGGCGTCTCCTTATCAGGGCTATTCGTGGGTTCATTGAAAGAGATGAAAAAAGTCCTGATGTGCCGGACAGAGCGTTGAACCTTCAGCCATGCGCATTTGCTCGGAGGTCTACTTGGGCTGGCTAGCAGCTCTCAAGATTCATCGATGGGCCTGAAAGTATCATTCTGCTCCAGGGGCACTGATCAGATCAAAACTTTACTGTACCTGTTGTTGTTGTTTTTTTCAACAGAAGGAAACTGGGCTTCTTGGCGGCACCTGTCCGAAATATTTTATTGTCCTTAATTTTTTTTACTGTATAGTACTGTCCCAATCACGTGAGCAATATTAATTAATAATAATAATTATTATTTTATTTCCTGTACTTTCCTGGACTGTACGTTTACAAATCACGATAGAGCGAGTCCGCGAAAGTCGAACAGCGAAGTAGCAAAGGACTACTGTACTGGGAAATGGCAGCAAACCATCTGCGGAGCCATTACAGTCAGCAACCAGAGAAGGGCATACTAAACTGAAAATGGCTCCAAACTATCTTACAACTGGGACAATAACGTCTATGAAAAATTCGGTTTTGTGGTAAAACTAAAAAAATTAAAGTCACAATGACGTAAAACTGATATCAACCAAAATAAAAGATTTATAACTTAAGTAGCTACATTTTTGAAGTCAAAGACAAAAAAACGCCAACAGCGTTTTCACCCGGCCTGCCCTCGCATTGCTTGGTGGAAAAGTGAGGGAGAGGAAGCTACCAGAACAAAATGAATTACATCATCACCTTTGACACATTTCAAAATAAAAGACACTAACATAAAATTCACAAACATACTACGGTAGTCTCACAGTAAAATAAACAAAAACTTATTTTGAACTCCATTACATCTCCTTTTCACTTTTAGCCAGGGTACAGTATTGCTTTTTTTTTAGCTTAATCAAATCAGTTTCAGTTCCCTTGGCATTCAGCATGCACCCTGTAATTTAGACGAAGTTTTCATTAGTTTTAAATTTAAAACCAGAATCCTGTTTGTTTTAGTCTTTGAGGTTCTGGAAAGACTAAAGCTAAAAGCTCCTCCCTGTTTTGGCGGATGTAAACTGTTCTCTGCTGACTCCCGCTCCTCCAGCAGAGCCGTACTGTAAGTCTGAGAGGGCCTGAAAGGGCCTCTGGGACCAGCCAGGCGGATCAAACAACCTCCTGAGTATCGGACCAGATGTCCTTACTGGGACGGGTTCAGATGGTCCCAGCGAGCAGCGAGAGAAAGGTCAGAGTCACACAGTGGGTTAAACTGGACCCATCATGGAACTGGCTGTGGCTGCAGCACCGCCCCACTCATCGGCAGGGATTATTTCAATTAAAGCTCACGCTGGCTGATGGTGGGATTACATCAGGGTTTAGAGTGGCAGGACACATCTGAACACGGCACATGGTCGGCCAGACAGCTCCCAGGGATTAGACAGCTCCAACATGACCCAGAGAGAGCAGTGTTTAAAGAACTGCAAATTAACCAGTCCTTTTCATTTTCATTCATTTCTCTAGATAAAAAA
Source organism: Garcialebias charrua (assembly GCA_038048925.1). NCBI lineage: Eukaryota > Metazoa > Chordata > Actinopteri > Cyprinodontiformes > Rivulidae > Garcialebias > Garcialebias charrua. The sequence continues at coordinate 25,783 of JBBPBX010027872.1, forward strand.
AGAGGTTTAATGTATTTTACCTTGTGGCAATGGTAAATGTTAGAAGAAGAAACTTGACTTTTGTTTCTTTAGGGATAGTAACTTTTAAAGCTTTTATATTAAATAATGCCAGTTTTGATGACATCAGCAACGTTTTGTTTCTTTGAGACACATTTTAACCACTTGAATTTTTTACTACCATACTTTATAAAAAATATTAAATATCAGGCATATAGAAAATTAGCCACAATACATTTGATCGTGTAAACCATCGAAAACTATTTTTAAAATTATGCCAAGCTGGTGTGCCCAAATATATAGTGAGATGTCTGTCCTATTGGTATGCTAACCAAAATATGCAAGTCAAATGGGATAATTGTGTGTCTGCATCCTTCCGTGTCAGCAATGGTGTCAGACAAGGAAGCATTTTATCTCCTATACTGTTTAATTTTTATATGAATGACCTCTCTAAGCAGCTAAACCTGTGTAGAACTGGCTGCATGGTTGGAGATACAATTATCAATCATCTTATGTATGCTGATGACTTAGTGGTTTTTAGTCCAAGTTCAGCTGGTCTTCAGAAGCTGCTTCATGTCTGTTCGGCATATGGTGAGACACATGATATTGTGGTGGACCACTAGGGGGCTCTACTCACACCCAGTGGACCGAATGTATTACAGGATGCTTTTATTGTGAAAGGTCCAGAGGACCGGATGTTATGTGGGTATATAAAGCAGTGTTGGGCGGGTTCCCGCCAGTTTA
>JBBPBX010027873.1:21306-36985 GCA_038048925.1 Garcialebias charrua
GTGGACAAAAATTAGGTATGTTGTGATTGGGAGGGGAGCTTAGTGACGGGCCGACATGCAGTTTAATCGATTGGATCTGACATAAGGGTGTTCACTTAAAGGTGAACTATGTAATTTCAGCAGGACGCTGGGACTTAGAAAAATTTCCAGCAGGTAAAAGCATTCTGCTCCCTCCCCTCATATGACTCTGAGGGGGAGCTACAGTCCGTTCTCTGTTGAACTTGAGTTCTGCAGCTCCGCCTCCTGCTGTGTGTCCGCTCGGAGCGCTTCACTATTCTGTGATTATATGTTAATAAAACGTTTTAAAAATATAATAAAACCATAGAGCACTTGTCCAACAACACAAAAACCAGCAGAAATCATCAGAGCTTCACGAAGCAACGTTGGACATGATTTAATTCGCTCGTGACTTCCTCATGTCTGTCAGTGCAGGTCTGGTATGTCTGTAATGTTCCGCCCCACTACATGTCCTGTGGCAGACGCTGCGAAGTTCTGTGATTATATGATAATAAAACGTTCTAAAAAATATAATAAAACCATGAATCACTCGTCCAACAACACAAAAACACCCTGAAATCAGCAGAGCATCACCAGCCAATTTGGACATGATTTAATTCGCTCGTGAGTCGTGACAAATCAATTTCCTCATTCCTGTGAGTGAAGGATGAAGCGATCACTTGACTTTTGGCAAAAAAACAAAATAAAAGTCCAGCTCTGGGATGAAGAAGGGATATTTAATACATTTGTGTCACATACAAAACAGTCCTGCATCGCTTTGCAATCCTTTGAATGAGAACGAGCCGCGGCGCTGGGGCTGGGACAGGCGGGGGCGTGGGTTGGGGCGTGACAAACAACTCTGTTTTTATTGGCTGGTCATTGTCCGGGTCACTCTGTGTTTTTAGTGTTTTTATAAATGCTGATAGAGAAGCAAGGGGACTATAGTTTTTTTCAGAGATTACTTTGTCTAACATCAGTTTGTCAGTAGATAGTGACAGAGTGAAGAAATATGTTAAAAATATATTGTTAGAAAAGTTACAGACTACATTACAAAGTTACATAGTGCAGCTTTAAATAAATACAAAGTTCTTTTAGTACATGGAAATGCAAAAACTATCACATATTTAGGTTTTAGATGTATTTATTTACTTTTGTATATAGTATAATAGAACGGAACTATCATACAAATGTGCTAATTGTCGTTCACCTGGCAACACTGGTCATGCTCAGACTGTTCTTTCTCTCTTTTTTGATATTTCATTATTGTGGATGTTATCTCCTCCTATTGATGTGACAAAGGTATTGCAGCATTTTTCTAAACGTACTCCATGCTCAGACTGTTCTTTCTCTCTTTTTTGATATTTCATTATTGTGGATGTTATCTCCTCCTATTGATGTGACAAAGGTATTGCAGCATTTTTCTAAACGTACTCGTATATCTTGGAAGAATATTTTTTATAAACGAAGAAAAAAGTTGCATTAAAAAAAGTTGCGTTTTCAAGGACTGAGATTAATCTGAGTTTAAGATTTATTTTTAATGACAAAGCAAGATGGCTATAAATGAGTCAGGTGTAGCACTTTCACAGAGTATTTATTCTTAAAATGATTTTTCACTGAACAGAAAAATGTAAGACGTTTCTTTGCTAAATTTAAAAAGTTTAAAGTGTATTTGTCTTTGCTGTTTTCAGTTTTTGAAAATTTCTTACAGATAGATTTAATCGGTCTTATCCTGCTTTTTGGAACTTATGTTAAACTTTGATGATGTGGTGGATATAAATGCACATCGTCATTGAAACAATCAACCCCAAAATGAATTGCATTTAAGCTTTGAAAAGATTTGCTAGTGTCTTTAATCAGCATTATTTGTTATAATTCAGTTTTTAGCAGGTCTTATTTTATTTTACCTTAGACAGCAGACACAACTTACATGTAAAACTTGTCTAAGTTTAGTTTTTCTATAACGTGAAGTTAAATATGTGTCAAATGGAATGATTACAATAAAATAATGATATCAGTTATGATCCCTCTTCCCCTCGAGTTTTAACTAAGGAGAAACAAACAAGAGTTTTTGCTCAGAGTATCCAACACATGTTCTTGCTTCCAGGTGGGAAATCTCGGCCTCCTCTTCATGCTGCTCTTCTTCATCTATGCTGCTCTGGGAGTGGAGCTCTTTGGTAAACTGGGTCAGTAACACTTTTATTAGAAACACACACACTTACACACACACACACACACACACACATACTTATTTAGAAGGCTTTCCTTGCCTCAGCAAAAATGATTTTTTGAATATTGTTGTTACTGCCGCAGTTACAACAATATGCTTATGTGAACAGTTTGCATTGAACCCCTACTCTGACCTTTGTCTGTCTCCTCGTTTATCCACCATTCAGTCACATCAACCACCTATCACATTTGTGTGAATATGCTTATAAGCTTATTGCTTCAAACTGAACATAGCTAATTTTATGCTTATATTTTAACATTGACTGAGTTATAGCTAGTTTTGTGATTTTTAGGGTCAGTTAGCTCTCGACTCCAAATGGCATACTCTGAGTTCCTATAAAATGTGTGGAGTGGTCTGCAACTTATTTCAATTCAATTCAATACAATTCAATTTATTTATATAGCACCAAGTCACATCCAAAGTAATCTCAGGACACTGAACAGAAACATTCATATATAAAAATAATAATTTCACATTATTTATCTGAGGAGCAGACTGCTTTGAGTTTAACTCCATCACAGAACTCTCATCTTGAGCAAGCATGAAGGTGACAGTGGAAAGGAAAAACTCCTTCATGAGGAAGAAACCTTTAACAGAACCAGGCTCAGGACAAGCGGCCATCTGCTTTGACCAGCTGGGTTTGAGAGGAACAGATACACAATGGCAGGTCAGGAATCACATGTTTAGATAGAAATAGTGTCAAATTAAAACTATTGAATTTTAATAATTCCTTTAAAGCAATGAGGTCAATTTGTCCTCTGGTAGTCTAAGCTTAAGGCATCATAATCTAACCCTAACTATAGGATTTATCAAAAAGGAAAGTCTTGAGTCCAGTCAAAACTGGACCATGTGTCAGCCTCACGGACAAAAACTGGAAGTTGGTTCCACAAGAGAGGAGCCTGAGAACTGAAAGATCTTCCTCCTATTCTGCTTTTAGAAACTCTAGAAACCACAAGTAAACCTGAAGTCTGAGAACAAAGTGCTCTGTAAGGAAAATATGGAACAATAAGATCTCAAATATAATATGGAGCTAGGTTGTTGAGAGCTTTGTAAGTAAGAAGTACGATCTTGAATTCAATTCTGGACTTGACAAGGAGCCAATGAAGAGAAGCTAAAACTGGAGATATATGATCTCTCCCACTAACTCCAGTTAAGACTCTGACAGCAGCATTTTTGGATTAACTGAAGACATTTTAAAGAAGTATTTGGACACCCAGATAACAAACCATTGCAATAGTCCAGTCTACTGTAGATGTGACAAATGCATGAACCACTTTTTCTGTATCATTTTTTAGACAAGATGTTTCTTGTCTAAAAATACTATGAAACTAACTGACTACTACTGAATTTATCACCCTACTTTGATGTAATAAAGCATACATGTAAAGGTAATTTAGTGAATTTGTAACTGTTATTTATTGCAATTTTAAACTAAACAATTTTTTTTTTTTACTTTTACTTAAACTAGATATTTTTTGTTTGATTGTAATTCGTATTGTTATCAAACCGATTCACCTTATTTCTTCCAAGCGACTTATCCTAAAAGTATTCCAAATTATTTCTGGTAAATTTGAGAGAAAGATCCACTGTAAGGCTAGGCGTCACTCCTTGTATTAGTTTAATCATTCACGTGGAAAATTGACAGAAAAACTTCTAATACTAGCCTGATGCATGCTCAATAATCCAAGTAAAAAAATCTAACTTCTAATACTAGTCTTTTCTGTTTGGGGTATTAAAAACATCCATATTATCTTTTATCCGCTTCTTGCTTTTCGGGTCGTGGGGGTCACTGGTGCCCATGTCCAGCAATCCTAGTGCAGACCCTAGACAGGTCTCCAGTCCATCGCAGGGACTCATAGAGACAAACGAGACAAACAACCATTCACTCTCTCACTCACACCTAGAGACAATGTACAGTAGTTATAAATCAGCCTAACATGCATGTGTTTGGTCTGTGGGAGGAATCTGGAGTACCTGGAGAAAACCAACACATGCACAGAGAGAACATGCAAACTCCACCTGGAAAGCACCCTGACTGGGATTTGAACTGACAACCTTCTCACTGAGAGGAGTCAGCTCTACCACCATTCCACCGTGTCGCGGTATAAAAACTTATTAAATTTAATTCAATATTATGTTAGTTTTGGTCAAAGGTTCAAGGAGCCACAGCAGTAGGACCAATGAGCTACACGTGGCCCTAGAGCCGCAGGTTGCAGAGCCCTGATCTAGTTCATGGAATACTTTGGTAACGGACACACATGCGCATAGCAGTCCTTAAAAATATATGAGTTACAAGCCTGAAAGTTGAAAACAGATAGCACTGTTTTGCTCGTGTCTGCCACATATTTGAGTAAGGAGAAAGATTTTAATGCTGATATTTGGTGCAGAAATATCAGTTGGAGTCTAATCTCTGATCTGTCTGCAGAGGAGTGAGCAGATAAGGGGAAGTCACCTGGTCTTATATAAGGAAAAAAAACTACTAAAATTGGAAATTTAATCATAACAGATACCCAAGCTTCTTCATACTGAGTCCAAAACTAAATTTAATTATTAATATATTTTGATCTACACCCAGATGAATCATCTTTCCCTCCAATATCCTCATGCCACTCTGCAGTGAGTCAGACAGGAACAGAGAGGAGCGTCTTTTTCTTCCTGTCAGAGGAATTACTGATGAAGACAAAAATCTCTAGGTTTATGTTAGAACTGTTTTTTTTTGTGTTTGCCAGAGACACACCAGAACTATTTGAGCAGAGCAGTGCTCCATGTTCCCATTATGTAAAGCTGCTTTATTCCTCTTAGCAGAAGTGTGGCGTTGTTAGAGCCTCTCCATTTCTCTCCTGGTCGCTGATACGGAGAGATACAAGGTTTATTATCCTCAAAGGACTGTCTCAATTTTCTTCAGCCGCCGGTTCGTGTGACCCCGGGGTCTGACGCAGCTCAGATATGTTCTGGATTGATTTGGTTTTGCTGCCTTCTGAGGACTTCTTTTTGTCAAAACTGATCCGAAGACTTTCCATGTCCATTATTTTCTCCTTTCTTTTGCTCATGTCCTGAGGGATGTAGCAGTTAGCAGCTCTTTTTCTTTTATATACGTCTAAACCAATTGAAAGTTATAAATGGGACACTAGCAGTTAAAAGCTAAGAAATTATTGTATGTTTTTAATGTTTGAAGAATTTTCATGGCAGTGTGATTGAAAGAACCGTCCGTAAATCTCAGTCAGTCACAGTCTAGCCTTACAAATCAATAAAGTAGAACCAGTTTTGAAACCAAACCGTATCCATTTGGGAGAAGAATGAAACATATTTTCCATGAGAAAATGCCTCCATTTATTTGTCTGCCATTTAATGAAACTGCACAGCGTGTCATTGTTCAACAACAATTAAATGCTGCCACTCTCGGCCAATCATTTCAAGTCTTTGTTGCTTCTCTGGGCAGTTTTAATGTTTTTATTTTCATGTCCTGATGGGAAAATAATGTCTGCACACATGTGTCTGTTGATCAGAGTGCAACGAGAACAATCCGTGTGAAGGTCTGAGTCGTCACGCAACGTTTGAGAACTTTGGGATGGCCTTCCTTACGCTGTTTCGGGTATCCACTGGAGACAACTGGAATGGGATTATGAAAGTATGAACACAAACACGCACAAGTAGAGACATTTATAAATGATGTCCAGATTATCTCAAGCCACAGAGACAGCAATGACCTCTAAAACCAATTATGAAGGAATAAAGTACGGTAGATTAGAGCGAAGCAATGTCAACTCTATCACATATTTAAATGGTGTTTCATTGAAAATGATAGTGTATAATGTAGTTTTACATAATTAATATACTGTAGAGTTGAGAATGACTTTGGCCAGTTTGATCAGTACGTCAAAACAAATCATTAGGGCTGTAAATCTTTGAATAATGTGCAACGTAGTTCCAAATTTTGATATTCTTAAATTCAAGCAAAAACCTTGATTTAAAGTGATTTTTTTTTAATTGATTCAAACCAGTTCTGTGCAAGAATATTCATCTTAACAATGAACAAATACAAATGTATTGTTTTTGCTCTATGAAGTGTTTAGCACATTATTAGTTTAGCTTATTAGTTCATATCTTAGATCTTATTACTGTTTTTCTTCTACAATTTATATGTTTGTTGGGTGTAACTGGGACCCTGTGTACACAATTTCATTCCACCTTGTGTACCACATGCAATGCGAATGACAATGTAGTAATATAGGAGGGGGTCAGTTTGACTGACTTACCTATATTTTAGATGTATAAATTGGCAGGGTTTAGACTGACACAAAAATACATCATTAATTAAACGAGTTCTCTCTTTTTCAGTTTAATACCAATAATTCTATACCTTGACCAGATGTAATTCACCGGAAACATTAAACTTATGTTGGAACAGCAGGACTGGTCCATTTATTTAACATAATCAATAAATTACATCACACATTATGTACATGATTGGTTGATCATTTTTCCTATAATTAACTTCAGCATAGATGAAACAGGAACAACAGAACAAGTGAAAGATGATATTTTACTCATTGCTGCAGGTACATTAACTTAGTTTCTGGCTTAGGAAGACGAAGGTTTAGGAGGAGAAAATGGAGGAAGAAAAGTTAAGAGTCAGGGAGTTATCTTGATGTGTTTAACCAGAAACATGGCAGCTCTCCGGCTGAACTCGGCTACACGTTGGTACCCTTGGCAAAGCATTTGACGACTTGTTACCTCGTGAAGATGGTCAGTCTCCCTCGGTCCAGTTTGGTCAGTTCGTTTACCATTCTCAGCGTCTCCAGACGTGCGCCTTGACTCGAACCGAAAGTAACGGCAGCTCCTGGTGTTGTTTTCAAGATAAGACGTTCCTTAAAGGAATGTCAATAAAAGAGAGCTTTTCAGCTGTTGAAGATGGCTTATAACTTGGCATGTTATAAGTCTTTAACTGAATGACATGGTCATTAGCGTGTTGACCAGACGATCATCAGTTCTTTGGGGAACCTCATCATGGAATTGAGGTCCTCAGCAAACTCCGTCAGTTCCAGCAAAAGCTTAGAACTTTAAGGAAGGATCTGTGATCAGTGACGTTGTTTTTCTCTGATTGGTCCAAACAAACCAGTGGATGAAGGTCACTCGGATAGGAGAAGATCAGTTTTTAGAACAGAGAAGAAGTTGTTTAGAATGAAGAGAGAGAAACAGATTGACTGGAGCCAGCTTCATAAAACAACTGATTGAAACTGCATTCTAACTTCTAACAAAACTGATCGAGTTCAGTCTGACATATTAATTCACTTTCACCGTTTGATTCATCATATGAAGAAGTGATCATTATTTTGAAATACCATTGGATTTCCAACTTGAATTAAACAGTTTGAATTAAACAGTCTTTGACTTAACAAACATTGAATTCAATAATGCTTATACAAGTAACACAAGGTTATTCATTAACACAAAAATAGAGGAATAAGAGAGTCTCTTATGACTTATTGTGTTTTGATTCAAAATAATGTAATAAAATAGTGTTAATGTCCTTTTTCTGAGAGTATCAGTGAAAAGGTGTCACTGGGACAGTTCAAGTATCAGAGCGGGCATGGTCATGTCCACTACATCTCCCCCCTTTTGGAAGTCATCGCCAGTCCTTGGGGATGGGGTCCAACACGAAAGGAAACCTTGAACTGTCTCTGATCTTGAAGTAATCCAGCAAGTGGAAAAAAAAAATCAAAAATTATAATCCCATAAAGTTTTTGGAAATTCCATACTGTTCGTAGGTAATCCCATTGCGGTAAGCTTTTAATCCCTCGGAAAACTGAGTCTGTTAACTCTTGGAAAACAAAGTCTGTGATCCTTTGGAAAACAAAGTCTTATAATCCACAACGATAATTCCACAGCAGTAATTCCATATCGATTAGAGTTGGTGATTTCATCAGCAACAATTGTTTTTATAATCAGCATGTAGAGGGGATCCCTCGATTGACGCAGAGGAGGCGACCCTTGGATGAAGGTTGAAGACCAACGTTGAAGTATCAGGTCCCCACATCGAAGGTTGAAGGCTGGTTGGTTTCCAGTCCGTGCCACTCTGGTTCTATGTGTCATGCAATTATGTGGTTTTAGGTGGGCCTATGATTGGGATTTTACATTAGCCTCACCTATATGCACCTGGTATGTAAGCTATCATGGTTTAGATCAGCTATAACTACCAATTAAGGGGTGGATCATGCATCAAAGTTAAATATAGGGATCTACGTCTATAGACGGTTCAGGAGGGCTTCTGTAACGAAGGCCTCTTCTTCCAAACTATTCCTCCATTCATAACTTAGCTTAAAGTTAAACTAAAATAGAAAAGAAAATATAGTTTGGTCTAAATGTCTGTTGTCCTTTAAGACGACGACGTAGGATTTGGTATTCCCTATAAATTTTGAAGTCTATGGCGAGACTCATCAAAATGAATAGATGATCTAGAATAGAATCGATCGAATCGGTTCAAATTAGAAATTGTGAGATCAGTGTAGATTATAGTACCTTAAGTAGCATTAATCTACAATGACACTTCAATTACTGAGGTTTAACAAAATGAAAACTGCATGTTGGCATAGTTAAATCCATTTAAGTCTTCAACTTATCATTAATAAAAACCTCTTTTGGCTGGGAGTGTTCAGAAAACAATATCAAGCTTCAATAACAACAAAAGTAGCAATTAAGCAACTAGAAAACAACGTTTCACTGCTTCAACTCACTCCTGTCGTCAGATTCCAACGTGTATCACACAATAAAAACAGGTCTTAGCTTTATAACCGATGTCAATTAAATCCTGCAGATTTAAACGGTTGTTAAGGTTAGTTCTTTGTTGTGGGTTTTTAGACTTAGCGTTTCTAAGTTCTAGTTGGAACGGTTTCTTTTAGCAACTAATATAGTTTAAACTGTTTAGTTTATTTACTATCGTGTGCTTGGACGACCTTAATTTCCCATGAAGTCTGTGAGTTTGCAAGATCTTTGTCGTTTGTGGGGTTATTGAAATCTTTGTCTTTGTCTTGGGCATGACCTAACATCACCCCCCTGAGGTCATGGGGGACCACGAACACAGGTGAGGACGTCCGTCCATGGGCACAAGTTAGGATGCCAATGTTTAGTTTAAGCTGTTTTCGCAGCTGAGAGTAGACAGTACACAGGAACCTTTTAGGTATCGGCCAACGTTTCTTCTTACGTTTACCTCTTTCTGTGTAATTCAGGTGTGTCACAACTGTCGGCGCAGTCGCAGGTGTGTCTGATTGTTCAGACTGCGACGGGTCACTGTTGTTGGTGTGCGAGCCTTTCCCCCCTTTGTCTGAAGAGGGGCTCTTTGAGTCTGTAGAAACTGTGTCATTTCTGATTAGTTCTAGACTCAAATGCTCTTGAACCAAGGTTTCATCGAAAGCTTGGCTGATTGCCGATTTATCTGTCCCAGAGGACAGTACAGCGTCTTCGGTGTGGGATCCGTGGATCTCCACACCTTCTTCTACCTGTGGTAGGTAGTGTTCAGTGAGTGCTGATTGTTTTAGCTCACAGAGGAGGTTCTCATGTTGGGCCCCGGTTGGGTCCAACTGTTGTGTCTCTTCTGCCTCAACTGTATTTGAAGGTTCACTTACCGGGCTTGTGCTCTCGGTTGGGGAGTCATCCATGCCTTCTGCAGTACCATCTGTTAGACAGACCGTGTCATGACCTTCAGGATCTTGTTGACTGTCAGCATTTTGTTTGCTGTCAACATCTTTATTGTCAACATCTGTGGCATCTGTGTCGATGTTATTAATGTTAACTGTGTGCTCTGAGTTTTTGTGAAAGATAGTGTTGCACATCGCTCCAGGTAGGTCAATGTTGATAGTGTCATTATCAATGATAACGCCACTCATTGTATCAGGTTGGTCAAGCACTGTAACATTCAAATCTACTAACAAACTACTTACTTCCTCTGTCTCTTCCGAGCATAGAGGTGTTGGGCCATTTTTCTGGGACATTCGTGACACTTTGCATGTCTCGAACTGTTCTGTTCGAGGCGCGGGAGGTGCAGTTCCGAGGCTCGGGGGTTTCTGTTGGGACCACGCATTGTTACATGAGTTTAGGTCCTCATACTTCAATTCCTTTTGAAGTTCACCCACCGGTAGACCTTGGTTTTCACCCACTTGGTTCGATCTGAACCATTTTGGGTCTCTTAAAGAGTGAACACCTACCTTTTGTGGTTCGTTGCTTGTCTCAGATTTTTCAATCTGAGGTGCTTTAGGGGCGGGGCTCCCTTTAAACCATTGTGAGTCACTGTTCCAGCTGGCACCAACCTTTCGTTGTTTGTCAGTTTGAAAATCTTGTTTATTCTTGCTTGCATTATCCAACCTTTCTAACAACCGACGTATGTTCTCCATCTCCTCTGAGGTCAGAGGGCCTTTGATACGACAGTGTTTATTCTCGCTTTCTATAGGAGAGAGAACCTCTTCTATTTTTAGCGACTGGGATACGACCTTTTGACCTGGGCACACCTCAGAGGGTGTTTTGCTTTGCATGTGAGCCTCAAAGACCGTAACAGCACCCTGTTTGATTTCATCCAAAGATGTTACTTCTAATTGACACCAGGTGTACAATGGCAACTTGAATCTAATATCAGAGATTAGATTATTTCTGAAAACAGATTTGAAAAGCGTCTGCTCTTCAAGTCCCGGTTCCATTATGTCGCCTGCATACGCCTTGAAAATCCTGTCAAAGAAATGCAAAGGATGTTCATCTTTTTCCTGCAAGACATTTCGGGCAGCTAAGTAGTCACCACACAATGAGAGAGATTTTCTCTCTGTGCGAGGTGCAGGGGGAGCAGGTCCTCGGCTTCGGGGTCCCTCTTGGTACCCTGTGATGTATGAGTCTACTAGAGGCACATACTGTATGAGCCTTGGACGCGCACCTTCTTGAACTTCCATCTTTGTTTTGATTTTTGTGAAAATCAATAAGACAGTTCGTATTTTAATGTGTGCAAATAAATCTTCACTTTTAAATGTGGCATTGAGTCAATCAAACTAACCAGCTGTGTGGTTTAAGTGTTTCACCGTGTAATAAGTATTTCTATTCATAGGTACCTTCTTTCAGGGTTTACCCTTAAATGAATTGTAAAAGTTAAATGCAAGCAGTGTTAACTTTAAATATAACTTATTTTTTAACAACAGTTACTAACTAACACAAGCATGATTTTCGTTTTACTTACTCAAAAACTTTTTAAAAGATTTGAAATAAATGCAATATTCACACTAAAATGTTCCCAGGAAGCTGCTCCATCATGCCTTAAAAAGATGTATTGCAGTTTGGCTAAACTGTTTTGCTGTATTTTGACAGTTATCAGGAGTGAAAATAGGATTTCTTGTTTGTTATTTTAAATATTTTTTTATTTAAAATAAACTGGAGTTTTTGTATGCTCAACATAACATTACAGATGTTATTCCAAATAAAAATCAGTGATTTTTATTAATTTGTTGTTATTTGACATCCTCAAATTTGTTCTGCTATCTTTTAACCAGCAGATTGCAGGTTTTCAAAGCTTAAATTACCACAATGTGACTGTAATTACTCATTCTGGCCGCTAAAGCGGCGCTGTTGGCTCTAAGGCCGCGTTGACTACCTTTTAGCATTTAGCCGTAGCTTTAAACTAAATCGGATAAACGTCAACTTTTGGGATGAGTTATAGCCTGGATGTGACAATCGCCTAAACAAACGTTCATTTAAGAAACGAATGGATTTGTTTAAAATGTTTAGAACAAGTTCTGTGAACTTTTAGATATAAAAAGAAACGATCTTTTTCCTTTTTTTCTCTATCTGGGTTACGTCACTTCCGTTGACGTGTCATTCGTGTTGCATTTAGGGACGTGCGTGCAGTCGGACGTTTGAGTTCTACCGACGTCTAAACGCTCTAAAACCCCTTTAAATATCTCAAAACACCGCGGTTAAACAGTTTCTGACGATATTTTATGCCTAGAACTGAAACAAGCCAGAAAATCTGTCAGAATTGTGTGAACAAAACTGAAAATTGACGATCAGTTGCGTATCACGTGATCACCTTAAACCAACCACAGCATGACAACAGATGTTATGAACGTAGCGTCAGCATATAGCTTATCAAACCTAAACTCTTTTTCAACTCATAAAACGCTAAAATTCACCACAAAAATTCCGTGAACGAATCGTTTCACATCAGAACAGTTTTACCAAGCTGCGCCCAGTAAAAATAGCAAGATAAATGTCGCCAACACGGACTTTTTACCGTATCTGCAGCAACACGTCAGAGCTAACAACTGGACCGGGTCAGAACCAGATCCGACAGCCTCAGACACAAAATGCTATTATTCCTGCTTGAAATGTAACGATACCACTCGACAGCAACTTTCCAGATGTAATGAATTGAGCTTATTAGGCCAGTTTGACACGGCGGTCAAACGTAGATGCGCTTTTATCTGTGACACGTCAGCAGAGTCCAAACGACCCAGAACCAGCAGAACCACACAGCAACATCAAATTTTAACCCAAAAACTTCAACAAACGTTTACAAGTTGAGTAAAGACAATTCCTCAGCTTCAAGTGACATTAACCAGCAGTTTCCTGCAGCCATGACACACTTTCCCAGCCAAAAAACTATCGTTTTCAGAGTCTAAAACTTGGACAAAATTATGCCAACATTCAAAGTACAGAAATATTAAATATTAAACTTTTCAGAGACCTGTTCACGGGCCACCAATGTAGTAATATAGGACGGGGTCAGTTTAATGACTTACCTATATTTTAGATGTATAAATTGGCAGGGTTTAGACTGACACAAAAATACATCATTAATTAAACGGGTTCTCTCTTTTTCAGCTTAATACCAATAATTCTATACCTTGACCAGATGTAATTCACAGGAAACGTTAAACTTATGTTGGAACAGCAGGACTGGTCCATTTATTTAACATAATCAATAAATTACATCACACATTTGTACATGATTGGTTGATTATTTTTCCTATAATTAACTTCAGCACAGATGAAATATAGGAACAACAGAACAAGTGAAAGATGATATTTTACTCATTTCTGCAGGTACATTAACTTAGTTTCTGGCTTAGGAAGATAAAGGTTTAGGAGGAAGTAAATGGAGGAAAAGAAGTTAAGAGTCAGGGAGTTATCTTGATGTGTTTAACCAGAAGCATGGCAGCTCTCCGGCTGAACTCGGCTACACGTTGGTACCCTTGGCAAAGCATTTGACGACTTGTTACCTCGTGAAGATGGTCAGTCTCCCTCGGTCCAGTTTGGTCAGTTCGTTTACCATTCTCAGCGTCTCCAGACGTGCGCCTTGACTCGAACCGAAAGTAACGGCAGCTCCTGGTGTTGTTTTCAAGATAAGACGTTCCTTAAAGGAATGTCAATAAAAGAGAGCTTTTTCAGCTGTTGAAGATGACTTATAACTTGGCATGTTATAAGTCTTTAACTGAATGACGTGGTCATTAGCGTGTTGACCAGACGATCATCAGTTCTTTGGGGAACCTCATGGCATTGAGGTCCTCAGCAAAACTTCCTAAGAGAAAGTAAGATGTGAAGGTTTTAACTGAGACGTGACCCAGAAAATGTGTTCTTTCTGATTGGCCGAATGGCATCATAAGTTGATGTGAGGATGACATCAACATGTTGAAAGGGGGTCAAAAGATTAGTTTGTCAGAAAGATAAAGTGTTAGTTTCAGATGTCAGCATTTTATCATAAAACTGATTCCTTTGCTTTAACACTTTAACAAAATACTGTTGGTTTGATTAAAACAACGTCATTAAGCATCACATATGGGACCTATTAATGATAATAGCTTGATTATTAAATAGGACAAAAACAAAAGTCTTTGGGTGTCTAGATTGTCCTGAGCTCAAGCTAAAATGAATGAGATAAAGTGTTCCTTTTATCTTCACATGCAAGTTCGAGAGGAGAGGAGAAATCCTCCATGTACAACATTTTGAATTAAGCAGAGTATTTGATTTATCTGACATTAAAATGTACTGATGCTCTTACAAATAAAATTATTCATTTGATAACATTTGAATTAACAAAATTAAAAGAAGTCTCTGTGACCCGAGATTGCACCTTTGACACAGCAGTGAAACACAGTTTAACTCTCACAGAATAACACAGCTTAAAAGCACACATCATGAAAATGACAAAAGTTATTCTTTTGATCACATCAGCCTAAAATCAAAGATAGAAATAGTCTCTTATTGGTGACTATGTTATCAGATTATAGCTAAATGAATAATTTTGTAGTAAATGTCTTGCTTTACTGAGAGGTCAGTAAAGGTCATCACTGGACAGTTCAAAAACCTTAATTTGACCCTGGGTAGGTCCACTACATCTCCCCCCTTTTGGAAGCCATCGCCAGTCCTTGGGGATGGGGTCCAACACGAAAGGAAACCTTGAACTGTCTTTGATCTTGAAGTAATCCAGCAAGTGGAAAAAAAAAAATCAAAAATTATAATCCCATAAAGTTTTTGGAAATTCCATACTGTTCGTAGGTAATCCCATTGCGAAAAGCTTTTAATCCTTTGGAAAACAAAGTCTGTTAACTCTTGGAAAACAAAGTCTGTGATCCTTTGGAAAACAAAGTCTTATAATCCACAGCGGTAATTCCACAGCAGTAATTCCATATCGATTAGAGTTGTTGATTTCATCAGCAACAATTGTTTTTATCAGCATGTAGAGGGGATCCCTCGATTGACGCAGAGGAGGCGACCCTTGGATGAAGGTTGAAGACCACCGTTGAAGTAGCAGGTCCCCACATCGAAGGTTGAAGGCTGGTTGGTTTCCAGTCCGTGCCACTCTGGTTCTATGTGTCATGCAATTATGTGGTTTTAGGTGGGCTTATGATTGGGATTTTACATTAGCCTCACCTATATGCACCTGGTATGTAAGCTATCATGGTTTAGATCAGCTATAACTACCAATTAAGGGGTGGATCATTCATCAAAAGTTAAATATAGGGATCTACGTCTATAAAAGGTTCAGGAGGGCTTCTGTAACGAAGGCCTCTTCTTCCAAACTATTCCTCCATTCATAACTTAGCTTAAAGTTAAACTAAAATAGAAAAGAAAATATAGTTTGGTCTAAATGTCTGTTGTCCTTTAAGACGACGACGTAGGATTTGGTATTCCCTATAAATTTTGAAGTCTATGGCGAGACTCATCAAAAATGAATAGATAATCTAGAATAGAATCGATCGAATCGGTTCAAATTAGAAATTGTGAGATCAGTGTAGATTATAGTACCTTAAGTAGCATTAATCTACAATGACACTTCAATTACTGAGGTTTAACAAAATGAAAACTGCATGTTGGCATAGTTAAATCCATTTAAGTCTTCAACTTATCATTAATAAAAACCTCTTTTGGCTGGGAGTGTTCAGAAAACAATATCAAGCTTCAATAACAACAAAAGTAGCAATTAAG
>JBBPBX010027874.1:11932-22756 GCA_038048925.1 Garcialebias charrua
AGTTTTGCGAGCTCGCACCTTAGCTTGCATTTGCTAGCCTTTATTTTGTTGTCTTACTCTGTGAAACCATAAAATTGGCTTCTTAAACTTAAGAAATCAAATGTGGCCTGCTGTATACCACAGAAGTTATTCAAATCAAACCATCATGCCACAGCTTCACATTTTAATCCCATTTGATACCTGTATTGTCATCCCCCACACCTACAGACAGGTTCTAAAGTCAAAGTCACAAAAGTTAGCAGTTAAAATAATCCATTATGGACTGCGATACTCCTTCATAAAGCTAATATACCATTAATTGTTTATGGTAAATTTTATGTAAGTGAACGCAACATGAGTATGCCTACTGTAAGTATGTAAATGGTAAATGGACTGTAGCACCTTTCTATCTTATTAAGACATTCAAAGCATTTTACATGACAATCTGTGTCTTCATTTACACATTTATACAGCGCTCTACTAGTTCTGTACAAAGCTAATTGAACAAATCATTCTAAAGAGACTAATCAAAGCTTTATCACATTCATACACTACAGGGAGTCCTCGACTTACGAACGAGTTCCGAACCTAAGGACGGTTCGTATGTCGAAAATGACGTAAGTCGGATCACATACAAAAAAATATTTTTTTTAAAATAAATGAATACATGTACAGTACTGTACAGTCACCAAGCACTTAGCCTATCCTAACACGGTTTTTAAATCTTTAAAATGGGCTAAGTGCTTGTGCTTGGTGACTGTACAGTACTGTACCTGTATATGTATTCATGTATTCATTTATAAAAAATTAAAAAAAGTTCTTTTTTATTTATTTATAATGAGATGCGCTCGTAAGTCCGAAACGTCGTAAGTCGGGGGCGTCGTAAGTTGAGGACTACCTGTAATTGGACACACATTGGAGGCAATGAGGGGTTCAGTGTCTTGCCCAGGGACACTTCAACATGTGACTGCTGGTGGATTTGAACCCCCAACTCTTGCATTGGAGGACGACTGCTTATGTGCATATTAACTAGCAAAAAATCCCTGCATGTGTTAGTTTTTCAATGCTTGGTAAGGAAAATTGACAATGATACCAAACACAATTCACTTAAATGAGTTCAAAAAAAGAGTGCAGCACGGTGGATCAACTAGTTTGACCGGTTCAAATCCTGGTCAGATGGTCTTTCAGGGTAGAGCTTGCATGTTCTCTCTGCGCATGCGTGGGTTTTCTCCGGGTGTTCTGGTTTCCTCCCACAGTCAAAAAAACATGCATGTTAGTCTGATTGGTGACTCTAATGCCCGAGATACACTCGAGCGTCCTCACGATACGCCTATACGCAGCGTACGTACGCTGTGGCAAAAGCGTAGCCCCGCGTAGCCCCTCAGGGCACGTACGCGCAAAAGTATTTTTTTACTACGCATACGCGATGCGCGGTGTCTGAACATAAACTTCCCCGGCGCCGGACTGTTTTGTATGTTACACAAATTAAATAAATTCCCCTTCTTTATCGCTGATCGGGCCTTTTCTTTTGTTTTTTTGCCTAAAGTCAAGTAACCGCTTCTTCCTCCGTTCACTCGATGATTGAAATGAATGAATTCAGGTCCTACCTGGGTGCGGCGATGTTTTAAATATCCCTGGTGGGCTGTGTGCTGCAGGAAAAGCACTCCCTGTTATTATTTTTATTTCTGAGAGAACTTTTTACAACATATATAGTAGAAACACCGCATGAACACCGCCGCGGTCTTCAAGGCGCTACATGAGCTGGCTGTCAATCATTTCAGTAGGCGTGTCAGCAAGTAACCAATCAGCGAGCTCAGTTGAGTCCCCTCCGTGTGCAGCTGCTCATATTACAACAAGGAGAACGCGAGCGTTTGAAATCTGATAGTTTCTGACATATGCTGAAGCATATCAGCAAAACACATGCGCACAAAATGCGCGCGTAGAGTGGCGTACCTGAGGACGCATGAGTGTATCTCGGGCTTAAATTGTCTCTAGGTGTGAGTGAGTGAGAGAGTGAATGGTTGTTTGTCTCTGTGTCACTGTGATGGACTGGAGACCCGTCCAGGATGCACCCCATCCCTTGCATAGTGATTGCTGGACATGGGCACCGGCGACCCCCATGACCCAAAATGGAAGAAGTGGGTAAAGATAATGCATGGATGGATGGAGTTAAAAAAGATATGTTGTAATAAAATATTCTACTAGAGAAAAAACCAGACGGCCCTTCACCTACACCACAAGAAGAAACTGAGACACAGTTTCCACCTGGCATGATTCTGTAAAAAATAAGGTAAAATGAAGAAGTGAAATGGTATTAGACCTTTGTGATTGTTGGAATGAACCACAAAATATGTGAATGATACAACAAATTAGCAAATACAACTACTTCATGGATCTGAGCTGAATTTTTTTTTATCTATGGGTCACAAGTTCTTTTTTGTGTGCGTCTCTAAAAAGCTCTGCCAGTCCACACCGTTAACCTCCCAATGAATATTTGGAGGACACTGAAATGATGGAGAGAAAGAGGTTGTCTGGCAGGGGAACCTCTGAGGGTCAACATCATACAACAGGAGTGCAGAAACTCATCAGTGACCAACAGAAAGGTGAGAGGTTACTCCTCATTCTGTGAAAGGCTGATATGAGGATGAAGAAGATGATAGGGCAACATACCAAGGCTAGACAGAAATGTGACCTGAATGGGCATAATCATTTACAGTATCTTGTCACGGCCCATAGTTCAAACAGGAACCAAATCTCAGTCCTGAACTGAATAGAAGGTCATATAATGGGGTTTGGGTTAGAGATGCATGGATTATTGGGCAATATCCGATGTGCCAACATTTTAAAACTTATTTAGCCATTAACCAAAACCAATACCAATGGGTTTTTTTCTCCCTAGACCTACTTACAGAGACTGCATAGCTTTATTTGCGGTGGAATAAAAATACTACATTATTCTGTATGGTCTTTGTCAAATTGGCCTGTTACCAAATGCAAATGCCAAAAAAAGGGGCTGGAAATGATGCAACACTTCAACTTGGATTATGTTTAATGTCAAATTTATTCATGACATTTACTCTCTCTAACACAATGACAACACTCGACCAGTGCACATTTGTAAATCTTCACAAATCTAAAATGAACAGCGCATGTGACATCACAACATTGTACTGGCGCTGCACGCATCCTTGTCACTGGGTTGTCATGCAAAAACAGCACATTTTGATGGAATGGTCAATGTTCAGTACTTAACTTCATCTCTAATATTGACCGATACCATGCCGATAATATTGTGCATCCCTAGTTTGGGTGAATCTCACCAGACTGCCACTTTTAAGACGCTAGATGGCAACTCAAACTTCTAAAAAAGTTGCAAGAAAATCTTGTAATATTCTGAACCAGTGTCACTAAATTCTGAGTGTTTGTGACCAGTGAGCTGTGTGGCCACATGTTGAAAACCTCAGCCTGTTTCATGTGCAGCTCAACTTGCATGTCTGCAGTGTTAGCTGTGCACATTATTTTTCTTATACAGCCAAATCGTCGACCTCGCCCCCACATTGATGACGGTATCTGCTGGAGAACACTTTAGAAATGAACATTTGGACAAGTTCTTCAATGTGTTATTAATTTTCAGAGTGGTTTCTAGGCCTAGGCATTTGACTCCAGAGTTTTCTGACAAACAGATCATCTGTGAAAGTGCTGAAATGCAGCTTGGAAAAGCTGGAGACGCTCAGTAGTGGGGATGGCTGCTTAGTAGTGGTGGCCATTTTGAATACAAATGATTATTCTTGACACTTTGTGGGCTCCTCAGACTGAAGAAGTCCTTTGGATGAAGGATGAAACAAGTCAGCAACAAAAGAAACTGTCCAGATGAGCTGACTGAACATTGTTGGATTTATACCTCGATTATTGATCATGAACTTTGGTGATTATTCTTGAAGATTCACAACCAGTGAATATTTTCTGATATTTTCATTAAAATCCACGAAGAGATAATGTGCTAACCTGACAATAGATACAAGCAGATACACTGAAAGACAAAAACACTATCACACTTTCACATGGACAGCAGGTGATAAGAGAAACGTGAATATGTTTCTCTTATCACCTGCTGTCCATGTGAAAGTGTGATAGTGTTTTTGTCTGTCAGTGTATCTGCTTGTATCTATTGTCAGGTTAGCACATTATCTCTTTATGGATTTTAATGAAAATTGTATGTATCCTTACAGACAAAGATGAAAGAGGAGCATAGACTGGACACGCCTCGTGTTGACCTCTTGATTCAAACTAAAACACTTCCAGTGGAAATATGTTCACGTTTCACAGCTCACTGCTAGGTCAGAGATGACAAATGAACCTGAAGGCAGTTTACATCCTCATAAACGCATCCAGATGAGGCTGTAGATAGCTGAAGACAAATGAGTCCAGTTTACAGCAGCGCCTCTGACTACAAAACATTATTACTTCCCCAGTTAACGTTTCCATTTTGTAGCGTCATCTTTTCCACTGCTGGCTTTACGATTAGCCGCAGCTGTAAAATAAAATTAACCATCTTTGTCAAGCAGCTCTTTCTGATATATAATCATTTGTTGTTCCTCTTATTACTCCGAGTCCAAGGGGTAATAATGTGTGTGTGATTGTGCATGTGTGTTTTCATTTCTCTATACTGAAAATATCTCATAAATGAATGAAATCCTTAAATGAATTTTATGGAAATGTTAAGACGGTCGTAAATTATTAGTTGTACGTTCAATTGATTAATTTTTATACAATCTGATTCAAGATGGCCGCTAAGCAAAGTAATCTTGGCAAATAAAAATTATTATAGCTCAGTCAGTTTGGCAGATATGGTGTGAGAAAACTGATCCCCAATTTATAATCCAAGCAAGCACTATCAGGTTACACAATACTGTACGTGAGTTTAAACTCCAGTACATTCTCCAACACATTATTCAACATATTACATTAATGCATGAGACTAAACATAATGTTATTTTCATAGTTTGACCAAAACTTGTTCTAACTCTGTTGTTTCGCATCATAAGATGATTTTTTTTTTTTTTTTTTTCCAGAGGACCAGACTTAACCTTTTTAGATTTTTCTACCTGGATTATTGAGCATGCATCAGGGCATCATAAGATGATCTTTGTCTGAAACTCATGATATTAACAATGTTATCCTTTAAGGAATGCTCTTTCATAATATTTTTGTATTATCATAAAATACCATTTAGGTCATTTTTGTAATACCAACATTTATGTTGTGACCCTTTGACACACGGCAAGAATTATAACTCATATCGTTCTTGCCTTGGTTGATAAAGTTAGAAATTTTAAATATTTTCTATTCCCTCTGTTTGTAGTTCACTTTATGTTTAGGTGCAATTTATGAACCAAACCAACATTTAAATATCAGCTAAAATAAAAAATGATTTCCCTCAGTATATTTTGCCCTGAAAAGCAATATTAGTACAAAACGATTAATAGTAAAAATTTGGCTTTTTAGTAGGTAGAAATACAATTTTAGTCACTCAAAATCTTGTAAATGAGTCCTCGAGGCTCAATGGGATTAACCTGTCTAAATAAAGATTGAATGAAAAAGACAAGATAAGATAAGAACTTGATCCTGCAGAAAATTGTTGTGCCAGAGTTTCAGTACCAAGGAACATACACAAGATATAAAACTAACAGAGAACATAAAAATACCAACAAATAAGATCCAAAACAGGTCAGGTGCAGACAGAAACATTAGGAGTTGAAAAGTTTGAAGGACTTCCTGTGACGTTGGAGCACCTCTGTGGTCTCAATCTACGACTGAAGGTGCTGCGGTAAATAAAATTACAGCTGGATTTTTGTTCATGAAAATAAGGTTGCCAAGAAAGTAATTTAAAAAAGGTTTAATAAAATTCCAGGGAGGTCCCAACCCTGATAAATCATTTGGTGGCGTATGTCATAAAAACTAAATATCACAATAAATCATTGTATTTCAACAATCCTGTGTGTATTTGACCTCACCTGGGGGGTGTCAACCTTTCACACACCATGGGGAAACTGTCCACCACCTACAACCTTGATGAAGGAGAAGCACAGGAAATGGGCTACCACCCAGGTCACCCTGAAACCAGGTCACCCTGAAACCAGGTCACCCTGTGGGGTGAGCTGGGGACGAGCTCACCGTCGAACACCTGCTGGTTGAGCCTTGGTTCCTGGGGCTCGGGTTGGCAAAGCCTGAATAAGCTACAGACAGCTGGGGTTGGAGTATTTGGCAGGCAAGGCCAAGGCCCCAGGCATGCTGATCCCTGGCATCACACACTGTAGGTGCATTGAGCGCCACCTCACAAGCCGTGTTTCCATCAAGGTTTCTAGGTGCGCATTTTGAAATATCGCAGCAGAAAAGCTTAATGGAAACGGCAAAATGCGAGGTTACTTCCTGAAATGCGCTAAAAAGTTTATACGCTCGCTTGAGGTGGTTTTTGGGATCTTCGCAACCGAGCAGATGCGCTAAACGACAGATGGAAACACATTTTCCGACTCATTTCTGACGTAGCGAACATTCACGTCACGTGACGTTCAGCTGTTTCCGCTCCGGACAACATGTAACATCGCTAAAACTAGTTGGCATGACAGAATAAATACAACTCGCCCGATAGCAACACGTACCTGAAATATTCTCTCCATTTTGACGAGATGTGTGGCCGGGTTCTGTTTTCAACCGCTACTTCCTGTTTACTGTAGACATGCGCAGTGCTGACGTCTGACGTAATGACGCTGACGTCTGACGTAATGACGCTGTGCGCGGCTTGGAAGAAGCGCTTCAAGCCAGTAGATGGAAACACTTCTGATCTGCATTAATTTGTATTTACATATTTGCGAGGTAGCTCAAAATTCGAAATGAAAATGGATGGAAACACAGCTACAGTTAGCTTGTGTGCGAACAACTAAACATCGTTGGACTCACATTAATTCACAGCATGGGCTCTCAAAACCAACATCTGATGAAGAAAAGAATTGCCTTTACATTTCAAAACATTCAGCAAAAACTAAAAAGTTTAAAACGGATTCCAAGAAATGATTAAAAAGACAAACCTAACTACATTTTCTGCAGACATGTAGTATAAATGCTAAGTGCTGAAGAGCTGAAGCTGAATTTTCAAAGCAGAAAGAAGAAAAAGACTAAATCTAAAAGCTAAAAGACTATAAACAACATGCTCAAAGTAGGTAAATGCAAATAGTAGCTAAATGGACAACTAAAAGTAGCAGGACATAAGCTCAAATTTAACATGAGAAGACAATTTCAAGTAAGTATGCCTGAACAACTTTCAAAGTGGACATAGTAGATGGAACTGGGGATATTTTAATGTGTTGTATGGCAAAAGTTGAACATTTTCATAAATATAAAAGTAAAAAAAGTGTGTATCTGAGACATGCATTCAAAATGCAAAATATCTCTTGTCCTTGGTTACCTCAGTGATGTTAATGGAATGCATCTTTTTTTATAATTACTTGTTTATAGGAATTATATTTGTTTCAAAAGGGCAAACCAAAGGTTTGGGGGCGATATTAGACAAGTTCAGAAAATATAAAAGAGGGAAGTTACACAAACAGATTTATACATTTGAATAAAAGCAAAGGCAGCACAGTGGCTCGGTTGGTAGAGCTGCCGACTCTCAGCAAGAAGGTCGCTGGTTCAAATCCTGGCCAGGGACCTTTCTGGGTGGAGTTTGCATGTTCTTTCCGTGCTGCGTGGGTTTTCTCCAGGTACTCTGGTTTCCAAAAACATGCATGTTAGACTGATTGATAACTCTAAATTGTTGTGGGTGTGAGAGAGTGAATGGTTGTTTGTTTCTATGTGTCTCTGTGATGGACTGGAGACCTGTCCAATCCCCCACCTCTTGCACAGTGACTGCTGGATGAGGACACCAGTGACACCTGCAATCCAAAGAGGAAGAAGTGGGCAAAGATAATGAACATATAGACGGATGGATGGATGAACGGACGCATGGATGAACAGATGGATGGATGGATGAACATATGGATGGGTGTATGAATGGAGGCATGATCTAAAGTGAAGTAGGGTTATTTAAATGTATTATTAGACAACAGGCTGGGATTAGTGGGATATGAGACACAGGAACAATGAAGGACTCTGGGATGTTTTCTTCCTTTACATGAACAGTATCTTGTAATCATGTCAAAATCAGTATACTTCAAGTAAAAATGTGAGTAATGTTAAGAATACTACAGTACTAAAAAAGAGTAGAACAAATCTAACCCCAGACATGATTGAATGTCTTGATCGCCTTAACATCTACTGGTGCTAATTTCATGTCAGATGGCTCTAAATTAACACAGATTAAATTCAGAACACCATATTTTGGAGATTCCTGAAACAACTGTCTTCACTTGTCTTCTTATCTAGTTGGACCCTGGTCACATGTAACTGACACATGTATATTTTAAAGGGGACCTCAGATGTATTTTTTAAATTTTTATGGTATTTCTGTGGGATATCCAGACCCTATTCCTTCAATTTAATGCACAAAATAATTATTAGATAATCAATTATACCCTTTTTAATTCTGCCATTTTTAACTTTCGTTTTGAACGACCGGTTTCTTGAAGTCCACGCCCTTCAACGATCTGTTCACGCCCTCTGTAACAGCCAGTATCTGTAATGTGTTGTTGTTTTAAAATTAGCTCTTTTTTTATTACTCATTTGACTTACTGTTAGTGTTAGCTTAAGATAACTTACCGAAACCCGTCTGAGCGCGCCGCAGTTTGCTGCTCCTTTTAGCATTAGACCACCCGAATCCGAAGCTAATGTTAGCTTGTTCCTCTTCCGGTTTTCGCCAGCTCCGCTCGTTGCACGCGATGAGATTTTGGGAGTTATCGCTGTTCCAGTGAAGACAACACAAAGTTCACCAAGTGTCTCCCGTAAATTAATCTGTAAGGAGAAGGTCCTCTTGCTGCGAGCCTGCTGCGAGGCTGCTGCAAGGCTGTACAGTTGAAGCTCCGCTCCATCGCGCCGGAAGAGGGTCCCGTCGAACCCGGTCCTTCCGCCTGTGGTCCGCTCGTTTAATTTTTGCCGGCTGCGCGTTGGCAGCGATCGCAAATACACTAAAAATTGAACTAAAACATAAAAATAACAATTATACTTTATTTATAAAGCCATTTAAAAAAACACAGCTGCAACAAAGTGCTGTACACATGAAATTAAGAACATATAAACAAAAGATGAGATGAAATCATGAAAAACAACAGTCATGTGTTTAATACAGAAGTGGGTTGAGCCTAACCAGGGGTTGCTAGGTGAGGGGCTGGACTCAGGTTTGAGCTGATTGGCTACGGCTTGTGACGTCAATAAATGCAGGAAGTGTGAATCCTGGTGTATTTATCAAAAATAAATAAATCTACTTAGAGTAAATAAACCACTGGGTGCATTTTTTTGGCACAAGGACTGTTTTTTTATGAAGTAAATACCCAAAGTTTAGTAAAAAAAACATTAAAAAGTGAATTTTGCATGTGTGGTCCCCTTTAATGTTAAACTGTTTTATAAACTGTATTTTTTTATTTTTAGATTGTTCATGTGAATTTTTGACCTTGTGTCACCCTTCCACACCGCCACATGACCGTGCAAACAGAGGATGACTCATTTCTAGTCTTTATCTCCTTTGCCTCTTCAGTTGACCTCATGTATTATTGAATGCATGAAGCACCCAATGCACTTAAGATATTTCATCATGGCCACCACAAGGTCATAACATATAATGAGACTGTACGTCCCTGGAATATTTCCTTCTTGGGTTGAGGCTCGGAAAGGAAATATTCCAAAGAGGTTTAAAGGCCAAGAGCAAGGGATTTGTAAAGCAGCAAAGTTGGTCTTTTTGCATGATACTCCACTCTGAGCTCAACATTTTTTGTCCTATGGCAACTATATAGATGAAGCTGAAGGTGACAGAGTGCCTTGTATGAAGATAACACAGCCTGGGAATGCAGTGTTGAACAGAGTTACTGTGTCAAAGCTATGATCTGTGGAAAAAGCGGCCCATCAGCCTTATCAGGTAGGAAACACACGGAGGTTATGCTGATTATTATGGAAAGCAGGAGCTGGGTGTACATCAATAATATTAATAACAATGATAACATTTGAAATCTGGGAAGAAAAGATGATGAGTGCTAAAACTGAAACATTCTATTGTAGTGCTGCTGGGGGTCTGAACCTGCTACTTCTTCTAACTTTGTGTACGTTGTCTTTTTAATTTTGTTTGGTAATAAAAATTTGAAGGGACGCCAACTCATGGTGACTTCCCATGACTGTACTACGGTGGCCCTAAGGTGTAAATGAACAACATTTGAAAAAACAGAATTACATTTGAATAAACAGAATTACATTAAGCGGAAGTGGCCAGAATCACATTAGAAAAAACAGAATTATTGTTTTTTAAGTGGCATTACATTTGGAAAAACTGAATTACATTTGAAAAATTTGAATTACATTTGAAAAACGCAATTACATTAAGCCAAAGCGGAAGTGGCTCAAATCACATTAGAAAAAAACGGAATTACATTTGAAAAAAACAATCACATTTGAAAAAACGGAATTACATTAAGGCAAACAAGTTTTTTTAATATATTAACTTAATTCATTATTATTATTATTATTATTATTATTATTATTATTATTATTATTATTATTATTATTTATTTATTTATTATTATTATTTTCTTTATTTTTCAAATGTAATTCTGTTTTTTTCTAATGTAATTCCGTTTTTTTCTCATGTGATTAGGGTCACTTCTATTTCGGCCACTTCCGCGTTGGCTTAATGTAATTCTGTTTTTTTCA
>JBBPBX010027874.1:22809-36981 GCA_038048925.1 Garcialebias charrua
TCTTTTTTTTTTTCAAATGTAATTCTGTTTTTTCAAATGTTGTTCATTTACACCGTAGGGCCACCATACTAACGGTGGCCTAGGGACCATTGCACCCAACAAACAGAGACACCACTGACAAAAACTCATTAAATATTGACTAGGACCGTCAACTGAACACCACTTGACCATAGAGTCTTCAACATGCCATTTGGTGAATTTTAGTCAAGATTTAATCTGAGTTTTCTTCAACAGTTTGTCACTCCTGTAAGAATGGTGAAGAGCTCTGGCAACAGTTGATGTATGCTCAGTGTCTCCCATCTCACCTGTGTCATAGTCTGTTTTCTAGTTGTCTGGTGTTTCTGTGTTCTGTCTGTTTGTGCTTAATTCAGTTTTCTGTTTTGTTTCAGTCTTTTGTGTTTAATCTAGTCTTCATGTTTGTGTCTGTTTTAGCCTGCTGTTTAATTCAGCTTTCTGTGTTCTGTCTGTTTGAGCTTAATTCAGCTTTCTGTTTTGTTTCAGTCTTTTGTGTTTAATCTAATCTTCATGTTTGCTTAATTCAGCTTTCTGTGTTCTGTCTGCTTGTGTTTAGTTCAGCTCTGTGTTTCTGCCCCTGTCTCACCTGTGTCTAGTTGTAATCATCACAGGTGGATGTCATGTGTAATCAGTGTGTCTGTGTACTGTATATATTCAGCTCCTCTCAGGCTTGTCATTGTCTCAGGTTTGTCCTTCCAAGGTGTTGTGTTCTGCTCTTCCTCCGTGTTTCCCTGAGTGTTTAGGAAGTACCTCTTCAGTTTAGTTTAATCCAGTTTAGTTTAATAGTTATTTCTGCCCTGCCAGCCATTGTTTTGTTTTAGTTTTGTTGTAAATAAACACTTTAAAATGTTCCTGTGCCTCCAAGTCATCCTCTCCCTGCATTTGGGTTCAACACTCCTTCCGTGACAGCAGAACCTAACAACCTGCTGAAGCTTTAACTCCTTCAGAATGCTCACAGGGGTCTTGATGGTCTCTCTCACTATTCTCTTTCTTACACGATCACTCAGTTTATGAGGACAGCCATGTTCCATATTTCTTCCTTTTCTTGGTGATGGATCTATCAAAACTCCTGCAGGATTTAGAGCCTTGGAAATCCCGTAAATTCCCCTAACTTGTAATTTTCAATATTATTTTCTCTGAGTTGAATTAGGACAATGTAATTCTTTAAATACTGGTAATATAATTGGTAATATATAATATACAGTATACATTCATGATTGTTATGAGCGCAATACCTGAAAAAATAAGTGTTATCGACTTTGATTTTGATGTGTGACTGCTTCTATGTCTAAAAACTGTTTCTTTGGAAAATTGGGTTGCCTTGTCAAAATCCAAGATGGCCACTAACCTGTGTAGATGTAAACCACCCCATCATTTGAGGAAACTATGCTTTCTGTTTTTTTTATTATATATATTTTATAATTATAAATATAAACAGCAGCCCATCATCCTTACCTGGTTAGTATACACAGATATTGTCGTTGTTGTTGTCGTTGTTGTTGTTGTTGTTGTTTAAAAGTAGTTTCCTCAAATAATTGGCCCAGCCAAAATATAATCTATAGTAGCCAAGGCCACCATTAGCCACCCTCTGGTTCCGACATTAAACCTGGTGGTGGATTAAATTGCACCCTCCGCTCAGCAGGGTCCATCAATCTGCATTGCCTCAGAAAAGGGAAAAAAACGACATCTCTTTTTATACACAGTGTAACTACGGTACTACCCTCTTGAATATCTTGCACCAGAAACATTTTAAGGTTTACATCATTCCCTGTTCAGTTCCAGTCCAGAAAAAACACTCATCTCCCAAACTACAAATGTTCCCTGTTCAAATTCTTCAGCAATTGGGGGCATCAGCATACTACTCGTTTTATCTTTTGTCAAAATAGCCAATTAATTTGACAATGAATAATTTATAACAGCAATAAATGCATGAAACATCCAGAGGGTGAATACTTTTTATATGCACTGTTAATGACAAGTTTGCTGTTTTTGGTTGACAAGTTTGGGGATGTCAGGAGGATTAGTGTAATTGTGAATCTGGAGAACACAGATGGACGTGGGCCAAGATAGAATCTCTGGTTCTGAGTGAGGAAGTCCGGTGTGGTGGAAAAGAATACTAAATGATCACCTGAATGTAAGGATCTGGTATTGGTTTGAACCCAAAAATGCAGCGAGGACTCTGACCACTCAGATTTACGAGTTTTAAAAAAAGTATTTAATGGAAGAATACACAAAAAAGTCTGACGTGGCCGTGAAAACTTACAGAAATATCATGAGGCTATGAAAAGAGACAAACAACCAGGAATGTTCATGAGGACATACCCAGATACCCGACAACAGAACACACTGATTTCAATGCACCAACACTAACGAGACTAATGACAAACTGCTGGGAGGAACAACAGGGAGTAATAACTTGGAAAGACCACATGATGGAGACAAAACACTAGTAACAGAATAAGAGAATAATCAGCACAAAAATTACAGACAAGAGGACAGATTATGGCAGAACCCCCTCATCAAGGGGTGGCTCCTAATGTCCCAAAAACCAGACACAAGAAAACCCAGACCAGGTGGGGGGAGGGGAAAACACCTGGATGGAGCGCATCAAGGAAAAAAGAAACACAAAAATCAAAACTGACAAGATGAGACCTGGGGGAAAAAAACACAAAGAAAACCAATTTCAAGCAGATGACAAGGGGACCATCCTGTACCGTAGCAAAAGTTTAGGCAGATGGCCGGGAGGCCGTAGAGCAAGGTACGAGATCAGGTGGGCAGCCAGGAGGCCATCTAGCAAATGACCACGGTTCAGGTTGGAGGCCAGAAGGCCGTCCAACATGTGGCAACAATTCAGGTGGGTGGTAGGGTGGCAGGGCAGCAGGGAGGCCGTCCAGCGCCTCGCAATAGTTCAGGTGGGCGGCCAGGAGGCCGTCCAGCACATTGCAGCAGTTTGGGTGTATGGCCGATGGAGCCATACACTGTAAAAGGTAACACAGGTAACTTTTACACTGTAAAAGACACCAACCGCTCAGCACGGGGAAAGAGAAGAGGAGGGACCAGGAGTTCTGCAACTGGCATAGATACCCAAGAGACTGCAGATGATGTTGAGACCAAGGAGGCTGTAGGTGTTATTGATACCAGGGAAACTGCAGCTGTTGCCAAAACCAGGGAGGCTGTAGATGAAGTAGACACAAGACGGACTGCAGCTGTAATCAAGACCAGGCAGACTGCAGATGATGTAGATACCAGCGTGACTGCATCTGTCGCCAAGACCAGAGAGGCTGCACGTGTTGCTGAGACCTCAAGGACCACTGCATCATGGAGAGCTCAGGAATAGGATGAGGCATAGCTACCAGGGGACGTGGAAATTTCAGGGGGTTTAGCCACCTCAGGAAGTGTGGAAATCTCAGGAAGCATGGAACCATCACAAAGTGTGGAAACATCTGGAAGCGTGGAACCCTCTGGAGGTATGGAACTCTCATGAAGCATGGAACCCTCATGAGATATGGAACCCTCATCAGGCATGATGGAACCCATGAGGAGACATGAAGGTGGGCTGTTGCCAAGTTTCCACCGCTTTATTGGCAGAGATGGGTACTCGGGAGGTCCAGCCTCATAGAGTTTCTGCTGCTTCATCGGCTGGGGCGGGACCTCAAGAGGTTCAGCCTTGCCAAACTGAACAAGCACAGCCAAAGGCACAGGAGAAGTTGCTGGCGACAAAGGATATGAGTGATGCCTCCAGTGAATTATGTGAAACTGTCCTATATGCTGGTGAAGATTCTCAGTCGTCCAGGACATGATAAAATCAAAAAGGCGTTCAATACAAGATCAACTGGACTTTATTTGTAGCAGAAGACGTTTCGACCTCTATCCAGAGGGCTTTTTCAATTCACTGAAACAAACTGTGAGCGTGTGGAGTTCTAAAAGTCTTAAAGGTATTGTGACATGATTTTGTAAATTTGAATATTTGTCAGAACATATATATCTTATATCATTGAGCTCTGTTCGTTTTTGCAAAATAAATTATAAATATATTAAAATTTTATTCTAAATTATGCTAATTTTTTCTCTGGTACTTGCTGGGATACGCCCCTAAAATTCTGCGCATTCCCGCAATACGTCATCAGTGTGACGTGACACATCAGTGTGACGTGACAACGGGCAGAAGGCAGAGCCTTGCCCGTTTGTTAGGTGTGTTAACTGCTTGCCATACAGATTCATTTCCTGAAGGATCGCCTCTTTTATTTGTGTAACTTGAAAAATGCCGTCACGTTGTAGCGCATTTGTGTGTTCTAATATCAGCAGTGAACAAGTGATTCTTCACAAATTTCCAAAAGATGACAAACTTCGACAAGAATGGACCAGACAAGGACCGGTGGGTTCCAGGAGTCGTATGTCTGCAGCGACCATTTCACTGCCGATTGTTTTCAGCACCTGGTATAAAAGAATCTTTAGGATTACCAGTAAGATTCAGAAGACTTTTAAAACCGGATGCTATTCCTACTATTTTTAAAAGAAAATCTACAGAAGAAAGTCCCACAGGAGCTACCATGTCGAAACAACGCAGGGACCATCGGAAGACTGTCCAGGAGATGAGTAAGTCTTTGTGTAAACATAATCGGAGGTGTGTAGTGTTTTAGATTATAAACTATATATTTTACGTGAGTTCATGTTGTTTTACTTTATACACTGTGAGTGTATAAAGCCAATTATCACGGCAGATTATTTATGTTCGCTGCTAACAAGCTAGCCGAATCAGTAGCACACACACTTTTCTAATGATGTATTTTTAAATTATGTCTGCGCGATCAGGTAACATCTGTAGTTTCTTTTTATTCGGGGAGGGATATTAATGAGAGTTTTGGATGATTTACTGTCTTAAAATGATATATCGCTGACGCGACCGGTAATAAGCCGAGATAGCAGCTAACAAACATTAGCCGAGAGCCCGGAGCAAACACGTTGCTATGTATGTATTTTTAAATTATGTCTGCGCCATCAGGTAACATCTCGTTTCTTTTTATTCGGGGAGGGTTTATTAATGAGAGTTTTGGAAGATTTACTGTCTTAAAATGATATATCGCTGACGCGACCGGTAATAAGCCGAGATAGCAGCTAACAAACATTAGCCGAGAGCCCGGAGCAAACACGTTGCTAATTATGTATTTTTAAATTATGTCTGCGCGATCAGGTAACATCTCGTTTCTTTTTATTCAGGGAGGGTTTATTAATGAGAGTTTTGGAAGATTTACTGTCTTAAAATGATATATCGCTGATGTAGTGATATAGCAACCTCATGTCCGTATGGGATGTGGGCCTCTCTGCATCTCTCTGGAACTCTCAGTGTTACACCTTCTTGAGGCCCTCAAGGAGACAAATGGACACTTATATTTTTTACAATTATTATGAATTAATGGACACTAATTAATCAGATTGAACTTTCTCTTTAATGTGTGTTAATTCAGAATTGATCAAACAGTATTTTTGTCATTTCAATGATGATTTTACTAAGATGGTATATTTTAAATATGACAAAGTTAAGAGAACATCTCAGAATGATCGTGCTTTGAACTGTCTGCTCTATGCAGAATAAGTGTCTAAGGTTGAATGGACAATCCTTCGTATTTGTTTGAACTGTTTTTGTTTCGAAGGAAAAGTGCTAGACATAGCTTGCTTTCGGTCTCCCGTCCTTTCTAAAAACAATGAATCAGTTCTCAAAACAAAGTACTGACTTGTGCACATGCACCTGCATCTTCTCACGTATGTTTTCTATGTTTTGTCTACCCTATCATCTGTCACTCAAACTCACTCATTTGCAAAGTCACACCCTCTCTAGGGGTGCAACAACCAATCAGCAGGAAGTATGTGACTAAGTCACACCCCCTTCTTAAGGGGCACTTCCTTCATTTTGGGTTAGAGTTTCGAGGAGAACGAACTGTCAACCTGCTCTCTCCTCTCTGAAAGCTGGAGACGGCCCGGTCATCAACGACCCACGTCTCAGCGGAATCATAGTAAAGCCTTACTGTGATCCTTTCACTCTCCTGGAAGAATTTGTTTTCTAAAGTTTTATTTTGAAAGTCAGTCTGTGCGCTTGACCGTTTGTTTCCTGCCGAGGGAGGCGAGTTCCTCGTATCGTGAATCAGCACACTCACTCACGCTGAAGTCCAACTGGACGGCCACTGGACAAACCCATCCACGTGTGTGTCCACAAACTTCTCCACTCTTGTCTCCAAGAGACGAACCGTCAACAGGTAAAAGTCGTGGTGTGTTTGAGCGTACGGGAGCCCAGCAATCTGCTCGTGTGGGGAAGAAGGTGTCACCCAGTCTGGTTCAAAGTAAACAACTTTAGTTAACTTAGCTTTCATATTCCTTCCTCCTATTTCTTATTTTTCATAAGCATTTAATCTGTCAAGTAATGTGCCAACAGTTAAGTTTTAATTGTCTGTTTGTTTTAATTTGAATTCTTGTCAACGTAGTTATTAAATCAGAGCTAATATCGATACCAATGTTTAATGTAATTCTGTGATAGTTTCAATAAAAGGTCTATTTTCTGGTAGACCAATATAAATTGAAGTCTAAGCGTGAAATTACATTTCTGATTAATCACAGTAGAAACAATTTAGTATCGGAAAAAGGAAGAACTCGCACTTTGGTGGCAGTTTGTGCAAGATTAAAGTCTGCTAAACTGCGCATCTACAATAATGATGGCTCAGTAAGTGTTTAAATACCTTACAACCGCATTTATTCTATTACACTGACGCGACCGGTAATAAGCCGAGATGCAGCTAACACACTAGCCGAGATACAGGCCACGTTGCTATTTATGTATTTTTAAATTATGTCAGCGCGATCAGGTAACATCTCGTTTCTTTTTATTCGGGGAGGGTTTATTAATGAGAGTTTTGGATGATTTACTGTCTTAAAATGATATATCGCTGACGCGACCGGTAATAAGCCGAGATAGCAGCTAACAAACATTAGCCGAGAGCCCGGAGCAAACACGTTGCTAATTATGTATTTTTAAATTATGTCTGCGCGATCAGGTAACATCTCGTTTCTTTTTATTCGGGGAGGGTTTATTAATGAGAGTTTTGGATGATTTACTGTCTTAAAATGATATATCGCTGACGCGACCGGTAATAAGCCGAGATAGCAGCTAACAAACATTAGCCGAGAGCCCGGAGCAAACACGTTGCTAATTATGTATTTTTAAATTATGTCTGCGCGATCAGGTAACATCTCGTTTCTTTTTATTCGGGGAGGGTTTATTAATGAGAGTTTTGGAAGATTTACTGTCTTAAAATGATATATCGCTGACGCGACCGGTAATAAGCCGAGATGCAGCTAACACACTAGCCGAGATACAGGCCACGTTGCTATTTATGTATTTTTAAATTATGTCAGCGCGATCAGGTAACATCTCATTTCTTTTTATTCGGGGAGGGTTTATTAATGAGAGTTTTGGATGATTTACTGTCTTAAAATGATATATCGCTGACGCGACCGGTAATAAGCCGAGATAGCAGCTAACAAACATTAGCCGAGAGCCCGGAGCAAACACGTTGCTATGTATGTATTTTTAAATTATGTCTGCGCCATCAGGTAACATCTCGTTTCTTTTTATTCGGGGAGGGTTTATTAATGAGAGTTTTGGAAGATTTACTGTCTTAAAATGATATATCGCTGACGCGACCGGTAATAAGCCGAGATAGCAGCTAACAAACATTAGCCGAGAGCCCGGAGCAAACACGTTGCTATGTATGTATTTTTAAATTATGTCTGCGCCATCAGGTAACATCTCGTTTCTTTTTATTCGGGGAGGGTTTATTAATGAGAGTTTTGGAAGATTTACTGTCTTAAAATGATATATCTCAGACGTGACCGGTGTCAGGGACTCTTGTTAGCCAAGATAGCTTCTAAAAAAAATTAGCCGAGAGCCCGGAGCAAACACGTTGCTATGTATGTATTTTTAAATTATGTCTGCGCCATCAGGTAACATCTGTAATTTTTTTATTCAGGGAGTGTTTATTAATGAGAGTTTTGGAAGATTTACTGTCTCAAAATGATATCTCAGACGCGATAGGACATGCTCCGTCATTATTATTTAAATGCACGTTGGAGCGTGCCTTCCCGTTGTCACGTCAAGATGACGTTTTGCGGAAATGCGCAGATTTTTAGGGGCGTATCTGTTGTGTTCAGAAATCACAGTGTTTAGTGTGTTTGTTGGGTCTGTAATGTTGTGCACTGTTTGTTACGACATGTTACTGTGCCTTTAAGAGATGCTTTACGGCATGGGTAAATGTGTGTGTATGGGGGGTTGGGAGTTCAGTAAAGTTTGGTGCACGAAGCGACACGGTGTGGTTATTGAGTTCCCGCGGACACTACATTTTGGCAGACGAGGATGTCCGGACTCGCGTTACCACCACCGCCACCTTTCCTGCCTGTCCCCGGCGACCCAGCTGTCCCGTGGGACAGATGGCGAGCTGCGTTCGAGGACTACTTGCTGGCTTTGGGACACACTGAACTGGCGGAAGCGAGGAAGTGCGCGCTCCTCCGCCATTGTCTGGGCCAGGAGGGTCAAAGAATCTTCGCCACGCTCACGTTAGCGGACAATAAATACACCACGGCTACAGCTGCACTGAAAGCTCACTTCAGCTCCGGGCGGAGCCGGCGGATGAACCGCTTCGAGTTTCGTCAGAGGAAGCAACGGCCGGGTGAGTCTGTCGCCCATTATGTCTCAGCACTACGAGAGCTGGCTAGACTCTGTGAGTTTGGGGCGCTGGAAGATGGACTTCTAGTCGATCAGCTGATTGAAAAAACGTTGTGTAACCAACTGAGGGAGAGACTGTTATTAGAACCAGACTCCATGACGCTGGCGGGCGCTCTGGTTATTGGAAAGCAGCTAGAAACAGCACTAACAGAGGCGCGAAAATTTTGCCGCGCGGCGCACGAACCAGTGACGTCATCAACACCGGCCGTTCATCACACAGAGGCTGTGGAGGGGGCTGACTGGCCGAGTGGCAGCTTGGAGGTGCAGAGAGTGGACAGGGGGCCCAGTAGGAGTGGGGCCAGGAGCTGTGGTAACTGTGGCTTCACTAACCATGCAACTAGAGACCAGTCATGTCCTGCACATGGAAAACTTTGTCATAAATGCGACAAACTGAATCATTTTGCACGCTGCTGCCGCTCCTCTTCAGCTCGCCAGGATACTACTGTGGTTCCCATTAACACTGTACAGACTCTGCAGCCATCGTTCAAGCTCTGCACATGTCGCGTGGGTGCAGCTCACGTCCCGCTCCTTGTGGACACAGGGGCCAAAGTGTCAATTTTGAATAAAAGCACGTATGATCGTTTCTTCAGCCGTACACCCCTGGAAGCAGCCACTACAACCCTGTTGGGCTACGGTCACTCTCCCATCGACACTCTGGGCGTGGTCCGCCTCCCTGTCCAGTATGATCAGCAATTTACGCCTGACGCCAAATTCTGCATCACCCGGAAGGGAGCTAACATTATGGGCCTAGACTTGTTCCTCGCCCTGGGCTTTGCTGTGAGTGAGCCTGCCACAGCCCCTCTCACCCCGACCCCTTGGCCACTTTCACCTTGGGAACATATTCAGGTCGGCATCTGTGGGGAACTTCAGGGGGCACCTGCTCACGCTCGCTACCTGCTGGTTGTTCATGATCTTCACTCGAAGTGGCCTGAGGTTTGTCAACTGAGCTCCATCACTGCACACACCATCATAGACTGCCTGGACAACCTGTTTGGACGCTGGGGCCTTCCCAGTGTTGTTACGACGGATAATGGGGCCCAGTTCACTTCGGCAGAGTTCACAGAGTTCCTCACACTACGCTCCATCAGGCACATCAGGACAGCAGTTTATCACCCAGAGAGCAATGGTGGTGTGGAACGACTCAATGAAACTCTCAAAAATGGACTCAGAGCCTGTCTGGAGGAGGGGAGAACCTTCAGCGACGCTCTCAACCAAACCCTCTTGACCATCCGGGCATCCAAGCATCCCACCACAGGAGTTTCACCGGCGATGCTGATGATCGGGCGCGAACTGAAGCAACCCCTGGACTGTCTGAGAGCTGAGCCAGCTCCTGCACGCGGGAGCCCAGAGCTCCAGAAAGCCAGAGCTCAGGTGAAGGGTTCGCAGGCCCGGATGAAAGAGAGGTTTGATGCCACGCACCGAGTGCAGACCCCCTCACTGGCTGCAGGGGATTGGTTTGATGCCACGCACCGAGTGCAGACCCCCTCACTGGCTGCAGGGGATTGGGTCAGGATCAAACGGCGTCATCGGAGAAATAAACTGAAATCATTCTGGTCAGAGCCACTGCGGGTGATTAAGCAATTGGGGCCGGCCACATACAGACTGGAAAATGGGAGTCGTTGGCACGCAAATCGTCTGCACAGGGTCATCGCCCCACCAGCATCTGTTTCACCGCTGACCCCAGCAACGGCAATGGGTTGGCAGCCTAGGCCAATGACTTTTCGGGTGGGGGATACTCCACCAGCTTTGCCCGACTCCACTCAGCAGCCAGCACGGCCCCAGAGACTGAGGGCCCCGCCTGTCTGGCTTGGGGACTATGTGACAGGGTGATTGTGTTACTGAAGATCTGTTAATCTGTGTTTTATTGAGTCCAGTTTAATCTGTTATTCTTTGCAAAGTGTTATGTTTTCAAGGGGGGTGAAGGGGGGAAAATGTTGTGTTCAGAAATCACAGTGTTTAGTGTGTTTGTTGGGTCTGTAATGTTGTGCACTGTTTGTTACGACATGTTACTGTGCCTTTAAGAGATGCTTTACGGCATGGGTAAATGTGTGTGTATGGGGGGGTTGGGAGTTCAGTAAAGTTTGGTGTACGAAGCGACACGGTGTGGTTATTGAGTTCCCGCGGACGCTACAGTATCCCAGATAAAAAAACTAACATAACTTGGAATAAAAAATTAATATATTTATAATTTATTATGCAAAAACGACCAGAGCTCAATGATATAAGATATATATGTTCTGACAAATATTCAAATTTACAAAATCATGTCACAATCCCTTTAAGAATCACGCACCATCATATGTAAATTGCAAGCTGAGGTAACACATACATTTAAATTGACAGATCACACCTTAACAGTAGGGGGTTCCCTTGAGGTCTCTGACAGAAGACACACAACTGTATGTAGATTGACAAACACCTCACAAACCAACAACAGAGGTTTCTCAAAAAACTTTGTTAGTCTGATTCACAGACAAGACACCTCTGCTCCCATCCGGTGTAAAACGTTCGGGAATCAGCCCCAAAACTGAGTTATAAGTCTTGGAAAGTTGAAATCTCAGACCTCCTCCTCTGTTAAGAGAAGGTTTTTCTCTCTTAACATAAACAGCTTCCTTCACACCCCTCTCAAACCATCTATGCTCTCCTATACTTCACTTATAAAATTGTGTCAACCAGAGCTTCTATTTCTCAGCCTTCTTATGACCCCTCCATTCCTCTACACTGCTCATCTGTTTTTGATCAGTTTGAGCCTGTGTCCTTCACTTTTCTAGAGGACGCAATTGGTCATATGAGGCCCTCTGGTTCCCTTGCAGATTCCATCCCACCTCGTTTGTTTAAAGACCGTGTAAAGTGAATTTCAATATTTTCTTCAATAAACATTATAAATGTCATAATTGTAATCTTGTAAATGAGTAAAAAGTCTCAAAATTGTAGCTCAATTAATTTTGGAGTTATAGATCAAACTTTGTTTAAAGATATGTCTGCTTCAGGATTTTTTAGGCGTGGTTTAAATGTGACCACGTTTCGTCACTGCAGCTCCAGCCGTATAAATTTGTTCTTCGCCTCGGTGGAGCCATTCACTCGCGAATCGCAGATAGCATCAGATAGCAATAGCATAGATATTTTGTTCATTGTTAGCTAGCTAATCAATTATGCCTCGTTCCTGCATCTTCCCTGGATGTCGCAATGGTCAGGGCACCCGCTTGGTGACTTTATTTAATTTATTTTATTTACTTGATCTCTGCTGCTGTCAGCCGCGGACACACAGAGTGGACCTCACATCCCCCGCGCACAGCCACTGACACACAGAGTGGACACACCGTCCCCGCGCGCAGCCACTGACACACAGAGTGGACCTCACGTCCCCCGCGCGCAGCCACTGACAAACAGAGTGGACACACCGTCCCCAGAGCACAGCCACTGACAAACAGAGTGGACCTCACGTCCCCTGCGCACAGCCACTGACACACAGAGTGGACCTCACATCCCCTGCGCACAGCCACTGACACACAGAGTGGACCTCACATCCCCTGCGCACAGCCACTGACACACAGAGTGGACACACCGTCCCCAGAGCACAGCCACTGACAAACAGAGTGGACCTCACGTCCCCCGCGCACACCTGCTGTTATGTATCTGTGTGATTTCACATTGTGTGCTCACATTCTAAGAAAATAAGAAGTTTGACGAATATTTTGCTGACAATTGCTTTTCACTGACCTCTTTGGTTTCCTATATTTTTATCTGGAGGTTCAAATGAGTAGGGCTGGAGAACTCCTATTAGGCTGCCAGCTTTCGCGAACATCTTCAGGGTAGTGGCGGTTCTAGACCAGTTGTACTGGTGGGGCCAAGCTGGGGCCAGAGGTTTTGTCAGAGGGGCACGTTCATCAGATGAACGTTGATACCTGTACATGTATATAATTTTCTGCGATTTTGATGAATACAAAATCGTAGAATTTCATGATTTCTGGCATCATGATTTCTGGCAAACCGATCAACAAATGACTCATTTGTTGATCGGTTTGCCAGAAATCATCAAATTATGTTTGTATTCTGCATCTGTCTGTTAGCAAAATATCTTATGAACAACTGAACAGATTTTGATTAAACTTTCAAGAAATAATCACTGAATGGCTCTCTACGACTGGTTGACTTTTAAAGTACATCCAATTCAATCAATGGTGTTGGTCTGTTAGCAAAATATCTCATGACCCTCTGGACAGATTTTGAAAAATCTTTCAAGAAATAATAAACGGATGTTTCTTTACTGCTGATTAACTTTTGGATATATTTGAATTGAAGATGGCTGCAGCAGGCAATTGAAATAAGCCAAACTCAAAAATGGTTATAATTCAGTTAATTTTACAGATATGGAGTTAAGTGATTGTTTGTTTAAAGTTATTTAAAGTTATTTTATATATTCTTTTAAATAATGGGGTGATATAAGATTTTTTTCTTCTTTCTGCACTCTTTTCATTCAATGTTTTATTTTTGATGAATGTTTTATTTTGTCTCTTTTAAATGAATGAATAAATAAATAAAATAAAATATTAAATAGCTTTACATCTGCTAAGTTCTTGGCATAAACCAACACAGACATGTTCCTGTTTTTAGTGTTTTACATGCTTTATATTGTAGCTGTATTATGATATGATGCGAAGCCACGGAGCTCCCAGGCGGAAGCTGAAACAGCTGCCGTAATCAGAGCGCCCAACCCGGCATGAAAAAGAAAAACACACCGCTGGCTGAAGCCCTGAGCTCGATGGAATGTCCGGCGTAAAACTAACTTGACCGCGGTTTAATGTGACGCAGATGTGTTTATATAGCTCTGCAAACATTGAACGTTGTTGTCTTGCGGTGTTGAGTGTAAAATATTTCCACACAACGCACATGTTACGATGAAAAGTCGGCTAGCTGCTAGCATGCTACTCACCAGTGTTGTCCGATCTTGCGACAGAAACAAGCGTCCAGCTCCATGTAAACAATCCATAACGTGACCAGCTCCATGTAAACAATCCATAACGTGACCAGCTCCATGTAAACAATCCATAAACAAACGACCCGCTCTTTCAAAACGATGCCAAAACAAACCCAACAGAGTACTCAGTCAGCCCCTCACGCTTGTAGCTGCCTGCAAACTATGAACTGGATTTCCTGAATGTGAGGCGGGTCTTGTTACTCTGGGTTCATGAGACACGCCTCCGTTCAGGAAATCCATCCCATAGTTTGAAGCCAACGTGCATCATGGGTTGGATCGATACGTAAACAAGGCTGGTATCGGTATGTGCCATGAGCATTGGTTCCGCTTCTGCTCGGAGGGCGGGCCACAGGGCGGGCCAGGGTCCATCTTACACGGGCACGGGCCCATGCGGGCCCGTGTGTAGAAC
>JBBPBX010027875.1:16934-36981 GCA_038048925.1 Garcialebias charrua
TATATATATATATATATATATATATATATATATATATATATACAGGTAGTCCCCGACTTACGAGCGCTCTGACCTACGAGGTTCCGGACTTACGAGCTGGCGAATTTTTGGAAAAAACGCAAAAAATACAGAATTTTTCTGTGTTTTTTCACCACAGTTCGTTAGCTAAACATGTGGACACACGTTTCCGATCATTTTTATGCACTCGTAAGCAGTTTTTCGATGAAAAACGAGTGTTTGTAGTCGCGCTAGCAAAACCGTTCCAACTTACGAGCGAAATTCCGGACTTACGAGACACGTGGCGGCCGTTCCAAGTTACGAATTTTCGCTTTACGAGCAACTCGTTGTAACGGAACTCGCTCGTAAGTCGGGGACTACCTGTATATAT
This sequence comes from Garcialebias charrua, assembly GCA_038048925.1. Classification (NCBI taxonomy): domain Eukaryota; kingdom Metazoa; phylum Chordata; class Actinopteri; order Cyprinodontiformes; family Rivulidae; genus Garcialebias; species Garcialebias charrua. The sequence continues at coordinate 17,323 of JBBPBX010027875.1, forward strand.
AAATGTATATATATATATATATATATATATAAAAAAAATTCCTCTTCGTGACCCTAGGGTTAGGATTTTTTTGACTCATGCGACTTATACTCCGTAAAATACGGTAAATGCGTGTCGATTTCAAACCCTGATGAATTAACTCAGTTTAGTGATTCTCTGTGTAAGAAGATGATTTTTAAGCTGCTGCGTCTTCATGGATCTTCCCCCAGTAATAAAAATGTTAGTTGGTGTTTGAAGTGACCGGCTGGTCCAGTTCTGATTGGATCAATCAGACCAACACTGAGCCTTCCCAAAGCTCCGACCTCAGCACAACTCTTACTTTTTGTTTATTGTCTTTTGTGCTTGGATGTTTTATTTTTATGAATCCCTCTCAAGTTTTTGTTAGGATTCTGTCGGTGCGTGTGAACCCAAGGTGCATGTGCAACGTGACTCGCAGGATACCGGTAACTAAGAATAATATTTATTAACAGAAACATGAACAAGCTGACGAGGCAGCAACAGTCACAGGGAGCGAGAGACACAGAGGGAGACAGAACCAAACGCCTTTACAGGACAACGTGTAGCGATGCAGACTTAAATACAAACGCTAACTAACAGACAATGACAAACACCCGGGGAAGGACAACACGTGGTGGAGGCAGGAGCTGATTTCAAGAGGGAGAAACACTGAGGAGACACAAGAATCACACAAACACACACAGATTCTGAGTCGGCCACGCCCACTCTCACCTGTTCCCAGTCTGCATTCAGCCAGGTGACTCCACTTCCTCATTCAGTACTGTTCTTTATTTTAATAATCTTCAGATAAGTCCGCTCTCCCTGTCTTCCTCTAATGTTTTTGTATTTTTTATTTTTTTTTACCTGCCACACCAGCATTTTGTTTTGTTAAATAAAACTTATTTTATTTCTGGAGCTCATTTGTTTTCGATCTGCATCCTTGGGACTGACCGTGACAGAACTCTGATTAAAGGCCGGGTCCGAAACCAGAACACCAACCAGTTAAACTGAGCTTTACCAGTTCTGCCAAGAAGAAGAAGGAGCAGATATCAGCTCAAAGCTTGTTGATGGAGAGAAACCAGGTCCAGGAGACGCCGGCAGAGAACCGTTTAGACAAGTCAACGTAATTTATAAAGCACATTAAAAACAGAAGCTGTGACCAAAGTGTTCAACAATAAAAACTCAATGAGATTAATTTAATGGAAAAAATAAAAATAATGATAGTACAGTACTGAAAAATAATTAAAAACATCGGAGAATAACAAAGAAACACAGAACCAAAAAAAAAAAACTAAATCAATTCACAGTGTGGGAAATACCAGGAAAAAACCATGAGTTTTTAGCAGATATTTAAAAACAGGAAGTGGAGTGGCCTGCCTGATGTTAGGGGGCAGATTTTTTTATTTTTATTATTATTTTTTTATTATTTTTTTTTATTAGTGATAAACAAAAGTAACAATGACAATGACAAAACTCACAATAACATGTCAAAAACACCGTCAATATCTCATACAAGAATCACATCTCCTAAAGACTATAATACATTCAGATTGCAAAGGTTCAAAAAAAGTCTCAATAATACTTAAAATAAGTCCTTCACAGAATAAAAAAAGAAATAAAAATAAAAAAAGGGAATTAAAAGATGAAAAATAGAAAAAATAACAATAAATAAAAAAAACATACAAATCAGGGGGCTAGAAACTAAAAAACTTCCATTAACTCATATAATTTTACTGCATTTTCATTCTGCATCTTTTTTAGACAACTTTTGAAAAAAGAAATATTTTTTAGAGCACTGATAGAAAGGGAGCATTTTGCGTATCGACATTTATGGATATAGTATTTTGTTACAATAATCAGAACATTTACAATAAATTCTAAGTTCTTATCTTTAATGAATAAACCAAATTGAATATTTTCTAAGGAAACAAAATCCAAGTTTATTCCCTTAGCAGACAGAAAGTTGTGAAGTTGTTTCCACAAGTTCAATACTTCTTCACATTCATAAAACAAATGTTTAGTTGTTTCCAATTGAGTCTTACAAAAACCACAATTTTCTACATTAAAATTAAATCTCTCTTTTAAGAATTGGTTTGAAGGATATATGTTATTTATAAATTTAAAATGTAGTTCTTTAAGTTTAGGAGGAATCGGAAATCTCAAATAATTTGTCCTTATTTTGACTCTTGTAGAATTGTCAAAAGTTTGTAATAGAGCTGTGCTTTTTGTTCTTCCTGGGTACATGTTATAGGGGGCAGATTGTTCCAGAGTTTGGGGCCCATGACTGAAAATGCCCGATCACTTCAGAGCTTCAACATTGTTTTTGGAACTGCTGACCAGCAGCTGGTCAGATGATCTCAGGGCCTGAGAAGGAACATGTGGTTGAAGTAGGTCAGAGCGATTAGAGGGTGCAAGGTAATTTACGCACTGCACTTAAAAGTCAACAGGAGAATTTTAAAATCTATTCTTGTATGTACTGGGAGCCAGTAAAGGGAGGACAAAACTGGTGTAATATGCTCAAACCTACGAGTCCCAGTTCGAGAGGCAGGGCTTAATTTGTAACCCGATCAATGCCGTAACGCAAATAGTGGGTGGGTTGACGGGGGTCCTCCCCCAGAAACTTTTGAATAAAGAAGATGTGGTGATTTCCTGCATTTTGGTGTATTTTAATGGGTTCTTAAAGATCCACTGACGTGGTTTTTCTACTATTCATGAAATTGCACAAAATATATATATTTTATCATTTAAATATGTTAGTTTTTGCAAACAAAATGATAAATCACTTTAATTTTGCTTTAAAAGTGATTTTGAACTTCAAGCTGTGTTTAATCGTGGGAAATCCGTTTACACCCGAACGCACCATCTGTGATGTAATGTCCAGAGTTGAGGCAGAGCTCTGAGCTTGTCACGGTGTGCGCAGCTCCACATGAAGGTCAGTCTGATACAGCATCAGACCTAAATTAGATCCTGTTGTTTCTTGTTCCATCACCCAAACTATTTTCTGCTTCCCAAAATGAAGACAAATAGCTCAAATCTTCACCTAGATTGATAAATTAGTCAAGTTTTAAAATGTCCGCTATTGAAGAGACTGGAGCCCTCTGCCTCTCACTCTGGACATTACGTCACAGATGGTGCGTTCAGGTGTAAACGGATTTCCCATGATTAAACACGGCTTGAAGTTCAAAATCACTTTTAAAGCAAAATTAAAGTGATTTATCATTTTGTTTGCAAAAACTAACATATTTAAATGATAAAATATATATATTTTGAGCAATTTGATGAATAGTAGAAAAATCACGTCAGTGGATCTTTAAACATCTACATTTACCTACATTTGTAAACACACTGTCAAGCGTCTTAGTTGCTGTTTTGACAAAGTAGTACCGTTGCTTTTTCATTAATTCATTCAAGTTTATTTGAACAAGGACAGCACAATAAACAATGTTCCATGTTAAAAACGAAGCAACCGTTGTTTTGTACACAGGTTTTCTAGCCACAGGCTAATTTGCAAACCCAGTCCTTGGTTGGACTTTTATACAAAAACAGCTAAAATAAAACAAAAATTTAATTAAAGACCGTGTAAAGCGAAATTAAATGTGTGTTTTGAGTTTGTCACACAGCATAAATGTGTTATTAATCACCCATATAAATCTGACTGATTAAAAACATTGTTTTCCTTATAAAATTAAGTCTCAAAAATAATGAAAAATCATAATTGTGCCCTGGTCTGAAACGCTGGGGGCGTGTCAGCGCGTGGGCGTGGTTTCAGCGCAGTACTGCCCCCGTGTCCTGCCCCCTGAAGATGTTCGCGAAGGCTGGCAGCCTAATTGGAGTTCTCCAGCCCTACTCATTTGAACCTCCAGATAAAAATATAGGAAACCAAAGAGGTCAGTGAAAAGCAATTGTCAGCACTTGTCCACTCTGTTTGTCAGTGGCTGCGCGCGGGGGACGGTGTGTGTGGCTGCGCGCGGGGGACGTGAGGTCCACTCTGTGTGTCAGTGGCTGCGCGCGGGGGACTTGAGGTCCACTCTGTGTGTCCGCGGCTGACAGCAGCAGAGATCAAGTAAATTAAATAAAGTCACCAAGCGGGTGCCCTGACCATTGCGACATCCAGGGAAGATGCAGGAACGAGGCATAATTGATTAGCTAGCTAACAATGAACAAAATATCTATGCTATTGCTATCTGATGCTATCTGCGATTCGCGAGTGAATGGCTCCACCGATGCGAAGAACTAATTTATACGGCTGGAGCTGCAGGGGGTGGGGCTTTAGACCGCGTGACGAAACGCGGTCACATTTAAACCACGCCTAAAAAATCCTGAAGCAGACATATCTTTAAACAAAGTTTGATCTATAACTCCAAAATTAATTGAGCTACAATTTTGAGACTTTTTACTCATTTACAAGATTACAATTATGACATTTATAATGTTTATTGAAGAAAATATTGAAATTCACTTTACACGGTCTTTAAGATTAAACAGTTCCCTATATAAAAACATCTCAAATAAAATTAAAATGTTATACATAATGAGAATAATACACATACATTTCTCTTCTCTTGTTGTATTTTTAATAAATAATCAAAATTTTATTAATGACCCCACTTAAACTGTCGAACTGATTTGCAATTTAGTTGTGCGGTTTAATTACACTTTTCAGTTTTTTAATATAATTGCACGATGACTTTAGACTTTAAGGGCATAGATTTTTTTTTTAAAGGGTAGAGGTGGAAATGCTTACTTGAAAGGACATATATCCATCCATCCATCCATCCATTTTCTTCCGCTTATCCGGGGTCGGGTCGCGGGGGTAGCAGCCTAAGTAGGGAGGCCCAGACTTCCCTCTCCCCAGCCACTTGGAGCAGCTCCTCTGGGGGAATCCCAAGGCGTTCCCAGGCCAGCCGAGAAACATAGTCCCTCCAGCGTGTCCTGGGTCTTCCTCTGGGTCTCCTCCCGGTGGGACATGCCCGGAACACCTCACCAGGGAGGCGTCCAGGAGGCATCCTAACCAGATGCCCGAGCCACCTCAACTGGCTCCTCTCGATGTGGAGAAGCAGCGGCTCTACTCCGAGTCCCTCCCGGATGACTGAGCTTCTCACCCTATCTCTAAGGGAGAGTCCAGCCACCCTGCGGAGAAAACTCATTTCAGCCGCTTGTATCCGAGATCTTGTTCTTTCGGTCATAACCCAAAGCTCATGACCATAGATGAGGGTGGGAACGTAGATCGATCGGTAAATTGAGAGCTTTGCCTTTTGACTCAGCTCTCTCTTCACCACGACAGACCGGTACAGCGCCCGCTTCACTGCGGACGCTGCACCTATCCGCCTATCGATCTCACGCTCCAGTTTTCCCTCATTCGTGAACAAGATCCCGAGATACTTAAACTCCTCCACTTGGGTAAGGACCTCCTCCCCGACCCGGAGAGGGCACGCTACCCTTTTCCGGCTCAAAAGTCACCAAGGACATATATGTGATATTAAAAAGCTTGTAAGTGGCTGTTGTATTTAAAATGAGTGTTTATGTAATTATTTTCAGTCTACATATCCAATATAAGTTTTATTCGTTCATATTTGTACATACTTTATTATCGGTAAAACTGAGAGTTACTGGAGCCAAGCAATCAGTTACCGGAACACACCCTGGCAAAAAAAGAGAGTTCCCGGATCCTGTTCCGGCGAGATCCGACTCAAATTAAGCACTGTAGAGGTGTATGGATACATTTGACCCTGGGTGGATCAAAGATAATCCACAAAAAACTGACCTGCTTTTGAAAACGATTGAAGGTGTTTATTGTCAAATCAGTCCACTCTGAAGAAGGACCAGTTACAAAGCAGAAAAAGTTCTGATCTTCTCGGTGCATGGATGTAAACGTCTGGAGATCCGGTGGATCACCAAGTTTTTAAAAATGGATTTATTTTAACAGCTTGAAGGACGAGTTACAAACGCTGGCTGTCAGCAGGAACACGTCGGCTCTTTTAAACCGAGCTGAAATGAGTTGAACCTTCGGAGCAGAAAGGTGGAGAGAAGCACCAACAAGTCTTCCACCACAAATTAAATTCTCAGAAATTCAGCCGCTGACCTTTGACCTCTGGGGATTTCTTCTCACATTTTGCTTTTTCCCCCCTCATCTTCAAAAATATTCAGGACGTTTTTAATAATTTCCGTCTCCTTCATCCGTCACCTATGATTTTGTGTTTAGTGTCCCGACTGTTGGTGTCGGTCCCGTGAACGCCGGCTCTGTGGACGCCGCCGACCGAAACGTGTGAAATGATTTCTGCAGGTCCGATCGGCGCTGCCGGTTCTGAGCAGAACCTGGTCAGCAGATGTGTTATGTTTGTGTGGGCGCAGGTATGAGTGTTTTCACAAGTCATAAACTGTTCTTTATTTCTTTTATTTACTGTTTTATTGTTTCTCTACAAAGTGAAGACAGAAAGAAATGTTGCTCCACTTGATCAAATCTGCTCTTAAAATTAAAACATTTATTTACTTCAGAAATTATCTGTATTTTTTAGCTAGCATTCTGCTGTTTTAGCTTTTACTTTTTTTCTCTTAGCAAGTGTTTTTCTCATTTTAGCTTTATTTTAGGCTTTTTAACTTTTAGCTAGCCTTTTGTTGTTGTAGCTTTAATCTAGCCTTTTGCTCTTTTAGCTGTTACTTTGCATTTTTCTACATTTAGCTAGCATTTATTAGCTTTTAACTTTTTAGCTTGCATTTTGTTTTGCTCGGCCCTTAGCAACTGTTTTACTACATTAAGCTATATGCTAGCAATTTGCTGTTTTGGCTATGACGTATCATTTTGCCCTTTTATCTTTTATTTAGCTATTTGCTACTCTTAGCTAGCATTTAGTTAATTTTAGCGTTTGGCTTTCATTTAGCTGTCTTTAGCTTTTAGTTTGCATTTTGTTTGGTATAACTTCTAACAAATGTTTTGCTCCTTTTAGCTTTATGCTTGATTTTTGGTCCTTTTAACTTTCAGCAAACCTTTTTTCTACTTTTAGCTATAGCATTCTTGCTGTCAGCTTTCAGCTAGCCTTTTGCTCTTTTACCAAGCATTTTTCTACCTTTAGCTTTAGGCGTGCATTTGCATGTTTTGAGGTTTGACCTTGCATTAAGTTTAGTTGTTTAGCTCTTAGCAAGTGTTTTGCTCTTTTTAGTTTTTTGCTAGTTTTTAGCTCCTTATAACATTCAGCTAGTCTTTTGCTCCTTTTAGCATTCTGCTTCTTGTAGCTTTTCCATCTCAGTCTATCTTCGTCAGTAACTTTTATTCAGCTCTCTGCATCACTCCGCTCTTTTACAAAAATGTGATAGTTTTGTTTTTCTGGTACTTATCAAACACACACACACACACTCACGCACACACACCCACACACACACTCGCTCACACACTCTCCTGATGGTTGTTCCCTCGTTGACCTCTGACCTTCCTGAGGAGCGGTCTCAAAGGGAGGATCAGCGATTAGAGGAGTGATCTGAAGGCTCAGGGTCCTTCAGAGGGTCTGAGTGGTCACTGATGAGGTTTTAAGGGTCTGTTCAGGGTTGCAGATCCTCCATGTTGTCTTCATTGTTCAGAAAGTTTCAGGAAATGCTGCTGAGAGACCCCAGAAAATCTCAAAGGTCACTGCTACACGTTTTAAATGTTCTCTCATTTAGTGTTTGAGGCATCTGAAGTCAGACACTTTACAGCAGCCAGTGTGGACACCAGAATAAATGAGCTGAGGTTCAGAATCAAACCTGCCATCCTGCAGTGGGGTTTGTGCCTTGCTCAGCTCGCGAGGCAGAGGAAGTCTTCCTGCAGGGTTAAACCCTCTAACGGGTCTGAGTGGGAACATGTAATCCTGCTCCACAGGGGGCCGAACATCTCAACAAGCTTCTCTTCAAAGAACAGGAAGGGCAGGCCACGACCTCTGACCTCTGACTCAACATCTACAAGACTTCACTGCTGCCACGAGAGGCGGGTGATCATGTAACCACCTGAGTGAGAGCTCCCACAGATCATTCATAGGATGATCATCTTCAACTAGAGCAGGCAAGATGGCCACCACAGCAAACACAAACATAACTGTCCAAGTTCATGCTCAATACAGGTAGTCTCCGACTTACGAGCGCTCTTACTTACGAGGTTCCAGACTTACGAATATGCATCTCATTAAAAAAATGTTTATTATTATTTTTTTATTTTTATAAATGAATACATGTACAGTACTGTACAGTCACCAAGCACTTAGCCTATCCTAACACAGTTTTTAAAGATGAAGGAGTGAGTTGAATTGTCTCCCTCCTCCCTGCAGGCTCCATTCGCTAGCTCCCTTTATGTGAAAGGTAGACAATTCAACTCACTCCATCTTTAAAAACTGTGTTAGGATAGGCTAAGTGCTTGGTGACTGTACAGTACTGTACATGTATTCATTTAAAAAAAAAATAATAATAATAAATATTTAATAAAAAAATTTTGGGTGATCCTACTTACGAATTTTCGACGTACGAGCGGCTCGTAGGTACGGAACTCGCTCGTAAGTCGGGGACTACCTGTAATCCAGGTGAATAATCCAACAAAGTTCAGTCAGGTCCTATGGATGGTTTCTTAATGCTGAAATGGATCCAAAGAACTTCATGGTGATTCTTTGATAGTGATAAGACGATTTCTGGAGTCAGCCCTCTCCCCCGTCAACTCCTCCGAGGCAGCCATGGTTCAAAATATCAAAGTTCATGCTCAATAATCCAGGTAAAATAATCCAACAAAGTTAAATCAGGTCTTCTGGACGATTTGTTTTTATTGAAACGTTTAGTTTTTTATCCAAAGGACTTCACCAGTCCGAGGAGTCACAACAAACTCAGTCTTATAAATAGCACCTTCACATAGTGGGCCAACCAGTTTGATGGTGCTCAGATGGTTTCTGGAGCGCGCCCTCTCCTCCACCAACTCGTTTGAGGCAGTTGTGGCCAAAGTACAGGTGGTCCCCGACTTACGATGTCATCGACTTACGACGTTTCGGACTTACGAACTGACAAACGAACAGTAAAGTTGTACAGAACATACAGAAAATATAGCACTGGTATGTGTTTTTAGATGAAAGTGTGTTAGCTAACCGTTTGTAAACAAAGTTTTGTGCATGTTTATGAACCAGTATGTAAGTTTGTGTTGAAAAACGGGTGTTCGGCGCAGCGCTATCATACATTTTCCGACTTACGAACGACACGTGTTGTGCGTTCCTACTTATGAATTTTCGACTTACGAGCAATTCGTAGGAATGGAACTCGCTCGTAAGTCAGGGATCACCTGTAGTTCAAAACATCAAAGTTCATGCTGACTTGGCTTAACTTTGTTGGACTTTTCTACCTGGATTACTGAACATTAACTTTGAGATTTCTTCTCTTCTGTATTTTTTTTTTTTAGTTCCACGTTTTCTCAACATGAAACTGGACTTCTGGTCTGCTTGTCTTCCATTTCTTCCTGTTTTATGATTTCTCCATCAGTCTCTTCCTCTCACTCGTTTCTCTCCTGAACGTGTGCTTTTAGTCACATTTCCGTCACGCTGAGGCCCGTACGGTAAAATAAAAACACTAAAAAAAAAACAGAACCCCGGTTTCCCTCCGCCGCTCACTCGCGCTCCTTCTCCCGTTTCTCGTCAAAGTCGAGCTCATTGGCTGTAATCACTTTACTACTGTTTTTGTTCCTGGTAAGTGGACTAAATATTTGGATGCTCATAAGCAAAGCAGAATAATTGAATGTGTGATTTGTGGCAGCTGGCTCGGAGTCTATGGGCTTGTCTCAGCATAATGAAAACAGCTAGCAAAGCGTTGTAAACAAAAGCAACTTGTTATGTTGCAAACCCCTCGCTGTGATTTGCTGTGTGTGGAAAACAACTAATTTTCTTGATGGTATACTGTAATCATGGCAAAGCTTTACCACGCGCTGTGCAGAGAACTGCTCTGCTTATTAATACAGAGAGAGAGAGCGGGTCCACTCGTGGCAGAGCTGCAGTCGGCAGAGAGAACAACACACCAACCTGAATTATTATAATTATTACTTGAGTCCAGAGGGGCAGATTGGGCCGGCTGGAGGACCTGAGCCTATTTACTGCCACCACTGGAAACTTCAAATTTGGATTCCAGCACCAAGGAGTCGCGATGATTTGAGGGTACTCGTGGTTCTTTAAAATCCTACAATAATTATAATAATAAAAAATAATTACAGTAATTACAGTTTGTCGGCTCACCAGGGAGTTTCGTAACTTCTGGGTGTTTAAATCAGGCGAGCGGCTCCTTCGGCTCAGAAGAGCGACGAGAACTCGCCGGTCAGTTCCGTCTTTTAAACGAGAACGGGTCGGAACTTTTCACTCACCGGTTCAGAAAAGACGTCGCCAGTTTATTTTTTATCAAAGTGATCAAACACAATCCTGGAAACGTTATTGGGAAATCGGAAGAATTGGGGCCTGCCGTTAGAGACCATCAGATGCGTTGGTTCTGCTGCTGTTCTGATGGCAAGCCGCTTCTTTTCACCAGTTGTCTTTTTTAGTCAAATGGGGCCCAAACAGAGGAGTGCACACAAACAAGTAATTCATCAGAACAAGCAGCTCGGACGTGAGATGGCCACTTTTACTTTGATCCATGTTTGACGTCACCACAGTGACACTATCCACGAAAACCGACCCTTAAACCCCCACAAGAGAATGCTTCAGCTCCTGATAAACCTGAGTGCTCCTTCAAGCATTTCATGATGTTTTGGGTGGAAACAGTTTAAAACAGCTGTTAAGGCTAATACAAAAATAACTACAGTAGTCCCTCACTAAGTCGCAGTTCGTTTTTTGCGGACTGGCTCTACTGTGGTTTTACAAAGTAAGATTGGACATGACACACAATTGGCTGATTGATGGACGAGCCGCACGATCGTCATGAAATTTTTATTTAAAACAAATTATTTTAAATTATTCAGGACCTGCTGCACCTGTGTTCAGCCCACGTTGCAGGAGAAGCTTCCTCCTGCAGAGTGTCATATCTCAGTTCTATATACTGTATTTTCCGCTCTATAACTCAAACCGCTCTATAAGTCGCATTGTCCAATTATTGGCAATAAATTGGAAAAATCCATAAACATGTCGCACCTCTCTACAAGTCGCACCTATTATGCGTCACCGCTGGCGCGTCACGTATGTTACGCGTCACCGCTGACAACCCAAAATGTGGGCTGGTGGTTAGCTCTGATGCAAATGGCTGCCACACGGAAGGACTTTAACAAGATTAACACGGTAAAAACAATTTTTTGTTTGCTGAAAATTATAGCAAACGTGTCTTAGCTGAACTTTTCCTTAATAAATGCACGTAATTGCCAAATCAGCTGGATTTAAAAAGTAGTTTCGCTAGTGCACCCGCACGGGTGGGACCGCAGCATTTTTTTTTAAATTTAGCAAGATAAACCCTCAAAATATATTTGTTAGCGGACATTATAGCAAAAGTGTTTCTGAGCTTAAAGGTTCAGTATGCAGTTTCTGTAGAACTGCAGCAGTTAGAAATATTTTCAACAGGCAAAGCATTCTGATCCCTCCCCCTCAGAGCCATATGTGGCTCTGCCCCCTTGTGGTCTGTTGAATTTCAAATTCAAGCTCTGTTTTTATTGGCTGATTCAAATTCAAGCTCTGTTTTTATTGGCTGGTTACAAACTCTGTTTTTATTGGCTGGAAAATGGCGGGTCACCTTTTCTTTTTAGAAATGCTTATTTACCACCTGGAGAAGCAAGGGGACAATATTTTTTTTAATTTTTTTTCAGAGATTACCTGGCTAACATCAGTCTGTCAGGAGGTAGTGACAGAGTGAAGAAATATGTTCATAAAAAAAGCTACATACTGCAGCTTTAACCGTTCCTTAATAAATTCACGTAATGGTCAAATCTGCTGGATTTAAATTGTTTCGCTTTGACGTCTTCCAAACGGTTGCGCGTGCTGCGAAAATAAATTATAAATAAATCGAATTTTATCTCAAACATCTCATACAGCTAACAGTTTGTAAATGTCCACCCAGTAATTACCTTCTGTAAGTTTGATCAAAATCTGTCCTGTAGTTCATGAATTATTTATCTAAATAGTACCCATTTACGGTAAATACGGAGCTAACAGCTAACACATTTACGAAGCTAAAATATCAAATTTTATCTGAAACATCTCATAGGATGCCTCCTGGACGCCTCCCTGGTGAGGTGTTCCGGGCATGTCCCACCGGGAGGAGACCCAGAGGAAGACCCAGGATACGCTGGAGGGACTATGTTTCTCGGCTGGCCTGGGAACGCCTTGGGATTCCCCCAGAGGAGCTGCTCCAAGTGGCTGGGGAGAGGGAAGTCTGGGCCTCCCTACTTAGGCTGCTACCCCCGCGACCCGACCCCGGATAAGCGGAAGAAAATGGATGGATGGATGGACATCTCATACAAGTAACAGTTTGTAAATGTCCACCTAGTAATTACTTTCTGTAAGTTTGATCAAAATCTGTCCTGTGGTTTCGTAGTTCATACTTTCAGAGCAGGAGGCCGGGCTGCGACAGAGTGAGTCCGACCAGAGGCGTCTTTGGTCAGACACATGAGGTGGGAACGGTTGGTGGACCCTAGCGGCCGAAAGTGGTACTGCACCATTTTTGCCAAAAATGAAAAACAGTCATATCTGAACCAAAAATTGGTCTAAAAATATGGGGAAAAATCCATTAACAAGTCTCACCTCTCTATTAGTCGCAGGGCATGCAAATTAGGCAAAAAGGTGCGACTTATAGAGCGGAATATACGGTATATATAAACTAAACAAAAACAGCTACATTATCAAGCTATGTAAAATACTAAAATAAACTACTACAGTACTTACTACTCGTACTACTATTCCTACTTTGCAGTTTTTCACTTATCGTGGGGCTTCAGGGTACGGATCCCCCGCAATAAACGAGGGACTACTGTTTGTAGAAATAAGTGATAATTTTGTGTGGTAATAAGTGTCAACAACCTTCAGCTGGACTAAAATGATACTCTTGTAAACATCTACAAATAGGTCAAAAATCTAAATGGTCACAACTGCCACAAAAGGGCAGTTATTCAGTCATTTTTTAAAAACTTTTTAATAAAAAAATTTAAAAAATCGTAGAAAAATAAATATTGTCGACCAACCTTGGATGACTAAAGGGTTGAGAAATGCTTGTATAAAAAATTACTTGTATTCATGTTTCTTAAAAACGAGAACACAACAAGCTGAAGAAAAATATAAAAAATATAAAAATAAATTGGTAATGATTATAAGAAAATGCAAGAAAGAATACTATAGTGATTTATTAAACAAGAGCAATGGTGACACTAAAACAACATGGCGAGTAATAAATGATGTTCTAAAAAGTCATAAAGCAAAAACGAACATTGCAAAATATTTTGTGAAAGATGACAAAGAAATACATGATGAGAATGATATCGTAAATGAATTTAATCAATATTTTGTAAATATTGGATCAAGCCTTGCAGCTAAAATACCAAAAGTAGATAATAAGGTGTGTCATTCAATTAAAAGTTGCACCAACAGTATTTTTCTTAATGGAACTAACAAAGAGGAAATTATGAAAATGGTAAAAAATCTCTCAGACAAGAGATCAAAAGACTGGGTGGACATGGATATGATGTTCGTAAAAGAAATAATGAGTTATGTTATTGAACCGTTTACATATATATGCAATTTATCTTTTTCAACAGGAATATTTCCAGATAACATGAAAGTAGCAAAGGTAATTCCTCTTTTTAAAAATGGTGATAAATGTGTATTCAATAATTATAGGCCAATATCCTTATTACCACAGTTCTCAAAAATTCTAGAAAAACTATTTGTGACCAGATTGGATCAATTTATTGATAAACAAAATATTTTAAGTAGCAGTCAGTATGGGTTTAGAGAAAAAAACTCTACATCAATGGCTCTCATGGATTTAATGGAACAAATAACTAATGCTGTCGATCATAAACAGTACTGTGTTAGTGTTTTTGTTGATCTAAAAAAAGCATTTGATACCATTGACCACACCATTCTCCTTGAAAAACTAAATAAATATGGTATTAGAGGACCAGCATTACAGTGGGTATCTAGCTATTTGAAAGATAGGAAACAGTTTGTGCAAATAAATGATGTTAGATCTGACCTCCGTGATATCACTTGTGGAGTTCCTCAGGGCTCTGTGCTTGGACCAAAGTTATTTATTTTATATGTGAATGACTTGGTAAATGTGTCAGGACTTCTTAAATGTGTTCTTTTTGCCGATGACACCACATTTTTCTGTTCGGGTAAAGACATAAAACAGATTTTGGATATGATGAAAACAGAATTTATAAAAATACAAACTTGGTTTAAATTAAACAAATTATCTTTGAATTTAGATAAAACTAATTACATGATATTCAGTAACAAAAAGAGAATTGTTGACGATCCATTTGAAATTGAAGATGTTGTGATCTGTAAAGTGAGTGAAGTGAAGTTTCTGGGTGTTATCATTGATGACAAACTGACATGGAAACATCATGTAAATTCCATTAAAACAAAAATAGCTAGATCAATTGCAGTACTGTATAAAGTCAGGGATTTTTTAATTGATAAAGCTCTGTATATGTTGTATAACACAATCATTGTTCCACATTTAATCTATTGTATTGAGGTTTGGGGAAAAGCGTGCAAAACAATTACAAAGCCTGTTTTTATTTTACAAAAGAGAGCTGTAAGAGTAATCACCAGAAAACATTTCAGTCACCCATCAAACACCTTGTTTCTTCAGCTAAATTTATTGAAATTCCAGGAATTGGTAGAATATAGTATTTTATCAGTTATGTATAGGGCTCATAATAACACATTACCTTTAAATATCCAAAGAAATTTTATAAAAAGACAAAGTTATTACAATCTCAAAGGGACAGAGATATTCATCAAACCACAATTCAGAACCAGCTTAAAGGGACGGTCTACCTCAATTCAAGGAGTTCGATTGTGGAATTCTCTGGAGAGTGATGTTAAAAATGCAAAATCAATGTATACATTTAAGATAAAGGTCAAAAAAGACTTGCTCAAAAACTATATATGATGTAACTTAGTGTGTTTGTGTATTACACTTATGTTGACTGATGATGTAGCTTAGTGTGTTTGTGTATTACACTTATGTTGTACTTATGATGTAACTTATGCCTCTTATCAACAGGTCTGGTTCCTGTAAGGTCCCATTGTGGCTAGTTTGGGCCAGTTCCTATGGGACCGGTTTATTTCTGTATCCATGCGCGCATTAGGACCCCTTTGGTGGGCGTGAAGTTCTCCTGCAGTGGGCGGGTAGTTCTCCTGCAGTGGGTGGATCATTAATATCAACGCTTCTAACCAGCTGGTGGCGCTAGTGATACATTAAGCTCTTTACGAACCACCACTAACAATAGAAGAAGAAGAGCTGGGGAAAACAACACACAACAAAATGGATGACCTCGTTGCTTTTTTCAACGTTCTGCTTTGCCTGTTGCTTTTTCAAAGAGTAGAAGAACTGAGCAGAGTTGGGAGGGAAGCGATTTTCAATCACAGAAGACACGTTATTTTCAGGCGTCGAAGAGAACTTCTGTTCAGACGTTTAACAGCAATCCGAACCATGGAAAGGCTGCGTTTATCCACACAAAACACTGAACAGTCTGGAGCAAAGTAGAGTTTTTGAACGTTTAAATGAAGTTTCCATAGCATAGCATAGTTCATTACTTATTAATAAACTACATTACATTGGACTCTGGAAAAACCTTTTAGTGTTTATGCTTAACCTTGCAGCTTATTAAATTAAGCTATCGCACATTATCTCAACAATTGAAGTGATGTTTAGCAAGAGGAAGCTAGGCTTTTTTAACTTCGATTTGATCCTCTATCCATTAAAAAACTACATGATTTGAAAAACATGGCTATAGTGTTTTAAATTTAAATCCTGCTGTGCTCCATTTTACCAGTCAAACTCACGGAGATATTTTTTGACCTTGGGTAAACATGCTGCAGAAGCTGCTGGATCCACAGGATGGACATCAGGCCACAGGTGTTTGAGATGCTATGATGGAGAAACTCCTGAATGAGGATGATTATAAACAGATTACACAAATCCTACACCTTTATAACTGTACTGCTATGTAGATTGATTTACAAAACATGGAAATAATGTATTATGGCTACAATTTCCAGTACTCATTACAGAAAAAACAAAACAATAGAAAAGCTACTCCTTATTTGTAACTGTCACTAATCATCTGAGGACCTTTGTCAATTTAATGAAAAATAGTGTGTGTGTGTGATTCAAGTTATAAAGCTGTGCTTTGCCGTGAGCTTGGGTTATGGAGATTGACACATGCCGAACAATCTCCATTTTGCAAGCTTACAGAACGCCACAGCTTTATAACTTTATTCACACACTCCATTTTTCATTAAATTGACATTGCTCCTCAGATGATTAGCGAAATGTCTTCACTTCAAATGAAAGTCTTTTTTTTTTTTTTATCCATTTTGGTTTGGATTTGACATGTAAAGGATAACATAGAATCTTCACCAGTGTCGTTATAGGTTAAAAAAAAACAAAGTTACTTTGCTTATCCTACACTATTGACTTACAACAAAAATGCTGTAAGCGCTTCACTTTTGAAGATAAGATGGAAGCACAACTTACAATTGTGTTTTTATTAGAAATTAAGGCATACAAAACAAGAAAAAACTTTTTTAAGGTTTAGAAATATACATCTCTCGTAACTTATCGGTTTGCCATGGAACGGGCAACCGTTTCCAGCACCCCAAGGAGCGCTTGATTGAAAGCAGCCCTCTGGTCAGCCTCCTGCCTTCGTTGTGCTGCTTCCTCTCTTCTTAAAGCCATTTCCTCCCTCAGAATGGCTTGCTCCTGCTCCCTCGCTGCGTCAGCTTGACGTTGACTCTCCGCAGCAGCGGCCTCACGTGCTTTTTGGGCTTCCTCGATGGTTAACCGGAAGTGTTCCTCTCGCTGTGCCCGGTTCTTCTCCTCCTGTTCAGTCTGAGCTGTAATAAAGCTTTCAGCTACAGTTGTCGCTTTGCGCTTTCTATGACCTAGATAGAACAAACAAGAAAATGGCTGTTAGACAATGAAGTACAGAATGATACAGTTTTTAAATACGTTATTGAAGTTTTAGTTCCTGCTAATTTTGAAAAAAGATCGTAACATCAGGAATATGATTCTCTTCATAAAGCAATCTTGCACCTTTATGGTGGTAAGCAAGTGGGTATAAACAAATGACATGTATTCTTTTTCAAGAGTTTGTGTGAATTTAGAAAAAGAACAAGGCCATCATAAAACAACAAAAAAAACACACTGAATAATATGAATTATAAACTTGATGAATGAAAGTTAAAGTAATAAATGAATAATACATTTTAGCATTAACACAATTGAATAATTGATAATGTAGTTTTACTACATGTACGTTGTTTTACAAGAAAATAGTAAACACAACACAAAATTACTATCAACGTGATGTTAGACACGTTTGGTGCTGCTTCATACCTAGTAAGGGGTGTTGGGTGGGGCCTTTCTGCTGCGTGTTGACCGGCGGAGTGGATGTAGAATTCCTTGAAGCTGTACTTGGAGATTCAGTGGTCGGGGAAGGGTTTGAAGTGGGAAGGCTTGGAGAGTCAGAAACAGAATCTGAAGAGCCTTCTTCTTCTTCATGGACACTGTCTGCATCAAAAAAAGAGTGCAAAAACAGAAACAAAGTACAGTTAACATTGATGCCAAGTAATGACGACGTAACAGTGTGAGCCTCATTTGTTAAGATAGTGTATATACAGAATTTCTTGAATTAATTCTAATAGCTATTAATATAAATTTAATGCCATTACAATGTTTTTAATACTACTACAACACTGAGCTGGAACCATTGTATTTCAGTTCAGAGCAACTAATAGTAAAGTGATAAATTACTGTAATTTTCTTCCTAAAGTTTGGTAGTAAATGTAGTTTTATAACTATTTTTGTATGCTGGATACATCAAGTTGCTTCTTGCCTCAATAAAAAGCACTGACCTACTTGTTATTTAAATCTAACCCACGGCAAATAGTTATTTAACTTTTCACACACACAACATAACTCTAATGGCAAACAAAAAACTTGAAACTTGAAACCAGAATAGTTTAAAATAATTCATCATTGAACACATGCAAAATTCAAATAGAGGGGGGAAAATAATAACAGCTGTACTGTATATTTCTGCCTGTAAGTCTCTGTTTTTAACAAAATTTACATGCCCTGGGACTTATAGGCCAAAGTGACATATTTATCGAATTTTTCCCATATTTATAAACCATTTTTGGACAGATATAACCGTTTCCATTTAGACTAAACCAAAAACAGCTGCACCACCCCGGTGAATTTGACCATTAAAGTGCATTTATTAAGCAAATGATAGACTGACACGCAACTCTGCTATAATTTACAGCTAAGAAACAATTCTTTAGGAGCTTTTTTGTTGTTAAATTTAAGATAAACGAGCGCATGCCTTCTTCCTTGTTGTTGTCGTCCCGCACGCGCGTGCAACAGCACCAAGCGCCAAACTATCTTTACAGCAGATTATTAAATCACGTTTTTAGTAAGAAAACGTTAGACTGAGACACACCTATGCTATAATTGACAGCTAAATAATTGTTTATGTATTTTTCTTCAGAGAAAGGGGCCGCTCCGAGTCCTCCCTCCATCTTTTTTTTTTTTTCAGAAAAGCCTCTCGGCTGTTGCTGAAGTCTCCGGTGGTTTTTCAGTCCAAAAACGCTCAGAGAGTTGCATGACTCACTGGAAATATGTTTAAAGTTATAAAACACTCACCATCTACTATAGACCCCTTTCACGGCTCGTCATCAACCCTGGAAAAATACCGGAAGTAGCCATCTTGGCGACATAGCTGTGTTAGCCTCAAAGCTATTGTAGTGGTGCGTCGCGTCTGGTCACACAAAATCAAAAAATGGTGAATTATTGTCGTGTCCATGGCTGCCACAATCGGTCAGATTGAGAGAAAAAGCCTTCTGTTTTACAGATTACCACTCGTGATGACAAATCAAGGTGAAGTAATTCAGCAGTTATCAGAGGAACGTCGACGTCTGTGGCTGCCAGCCTAAACCACAACTTGGATTGAAAAACACTGAGCAACATCCGAATTTGCTCTGCACACTTTGTGTCAGGTAATATATTTCTTACAGTAGATTATAGTGAATTAGGGCATTACACGAATCATAAGTTTATTGAGCACGAGGACAGAGCTTCAAAACACCACCTCCCTTTCTCTGTTCAAGACAGCCCTGAAAACACATCTCTTTAGACTTATCATTAACTTTACTAAATGTATTTTATATTATATAATCCTTATGTATTTTATATTTCAATTTGTCACTGATAATGTTTGAACTGAATTGGTTTAAGTGTCCTTGGGTGTCCTGAAAGGCGCTTTTAAATAAAATGATGATTATTATTATTATTACAATCCTTTAACTGTGCTGCATAAAATGTACATGGAACGTTAAATTTTTTTGTTGAGTTATTTGTTTTTTACAAATAGCATAAACAACTCAACAACTGAAAGCTTAACAAAGCTTTCAGTTGTTGAGTTGTTTATGCTGATTATTCAAAATTCATAAGAGCACATGACACTCA
>JBBPBX010027876.1:0-24457 GCA_038048925.1 Garcialebias charrua
TATGAATTATATCATATGAACAGAAATAATAAAAGAGGTGGTGGTGTCGCACTATTTGTCAATAATGAAATAAAATGTAAATTAAATAATGAAATGTCAATAATAGTTGATAATATTATGGAAATGATAACAATAGAAATTATAAACAAAAACGATAAAAACATAATAATAAGTTGTGTATATAGATCACCAGGAGCAAATATAGAAATATTCACGGATAAAATCTTGGAGCTAATGGAGAAGAGTTTTAATAAAAATGTTTTTTTGTGTGGAGACTTTAACATTGATATGGGAAATAAAACAGATTCAAATAACATAAGCACATTTATAAACTCAATGTACAGTTTAAATATGTATCCATTGATATCAAAGCCAACAAGAATTACAACTCATAGTGCCACAATAATTGATAATATTTTCACAAATATAACAAATGGGGATGTGATAGGTGGTATCTTAACGACCGACTTAAGTGATCATTTACCAGTTTTCACAATCTTTAAAAATGATCAAAATATCACAAAAGCAGTCACAACGAAGAAAAAGATCATAAACACATCAAAAAAAGTTTTGGAAAAATTGAAAGAGGATCTGGATAAACAAGACTGGAATGATGTGTATGTTGATGATGCGAACAGAGCATATGATGAGTTTATGAATATCTTGGAAACCCTGTATGTAAAGAATTGTGTGCAAACAAATTACACAAAGAGAAATACGAATGATCAACCATGGATGACAAAAGGGTTAAGAAATGCATGTAAAAAAAAGAATTATTTGTATTCATGTTTCTTGAAATTACGAAGTCAGAGCGCAGAAGAAAAATATAAAAAGTATAAAAATAAATTAGTAGGGATTATAAGGAAACATAAGAAAGAATATTATAGTAAATTATTAGATAAAACTAATGGTGATATGAAAGCAACATGGCGAGTAATGAATGGTGTACTGAAGAATCATAAAGCAAAAACTGGTATTTCAAAATATTTTGTAAAAGACAACGATGAAGTTCATGATGAAAATGAAATTGTTAATGGATTTAATCAATATTTTGTAAATGTTGGATCAAGCCTTGCAGCTAAGATACCAAAAGTAGATAAAAATATGATCCACTCAATTACAGGTTGTGCAAATAGTATTTTCCTAAATGGAACTAACAAAGAGGAAATAATGAATGTAGTAAAACATCTTACAGACAAGAGATCGAAAGACTGGGTGGACATGGATATGATGTTTGTAAAGGACATAATGAGCCATATTATTGAGCCGTTCACATACATATGTAACTTATCATTTTCAACAGGAATTTTTCCAGATAATATGAAAGTAGCTAAGGTCGTTCCTCTTTTTAAAAATGGTGATAAATGTGTATTCAACAATTATAGACCTATATCCTTGTTACCACAGTTTTCAAAAATTCTTGAAAAACTATTTGTGAACAGACTAGACCAATTTATAGATAAACAAAATATTCTAAGCAACAGTCAGTATGGGTTTAGATCAAAAAACTCTACATCAATGGCTCTCATGGAATTAATGGAACAAATAACTACTGCTGTCGATCAAAAACAACATTGTATCAGTATCTTTGTTGATTTAAAAAAAGCATTCGATACTATTGATCACACCATTCTCCTTGAAAAACTGAACAAATATGGTATTAGAGGACCAGCATTACAGTGGGTATCTAGCTACTTAAAAAATAGGAAACAATTTGTACAAATAAATGATGTAAGATCTGACCTCTGTAATATCACATGTGGAGTTCCCCAAGGCTCTGTACTTGGACCAAAGCTTTTTATTTTATATGTGAATGACTTGGTAAATGTGTCAGGACTCCTTAAATGTGTACTTTTCGCTGATGATACCACTTTTTTCTGTTCAGGTGAAGATATAGAACAAATGTTAGAATTGATAAAGACAGAATTTGTCAAGATACAAACTTGGTTTAAAATAAATAAATTATCATTAAATCTAGAAAAAACTAATTACATGATATTCGGTAATAAAAAGAAAACTGTTGATGTTCCACTCAAAATTGAGGATGTTGAGATTTGTAGAGTGAATGAGATGAAGTTTTTGGGTGTTATCATTGATGACAAACTGACATGGAAACAACACATAAATTCTGTAAGAATAAAAATAGCTAGATCGATAGCAGTACTGTACAAAGTCAGAGACCTATTGAATGATAAAGCTCTGTATTTGTTGTATAACACAATCATTGCTCCACACTTAATCTATTGCATTGATGTTTGGGGGAAAGCGTGTAAAACAATCACAAAGCCTATTTTTGTATTACAGAAAAGAGCTGTAAGAATTATCACTAGAAAGCATTACCGTCATCCATCAAGTACATTATTTTATCAACTAAAATTATTGAAGTTCCATGATTTGGTAGACTATAATATTTTATCAGTTATGTATAGAGCTCAAAATAATGCATTACCTTTAAATATCCAAATGCACTTTGTTAAAAGACAAAGTTGTTATAATCTTAAGGGAACAGAGTTGTTTGTAAAACCACAATTCAGAACCAGTTTGAAGGGACGTTCTACCTCAATCCAGGGAATTAGATTATGGAATGGCTTGGAGAATGTAGTTAAAAATGCCAAGTCAATGTTTACATTTAAAAAAATGATCAAAACAAATGTGTTAAAAAAATATATGTGAAATAACGTAATGTGTATTGTATTAGTTAGAAAATTAGAAAGAGTTAGTCATTTTGTACTTAGTTAGAAAATTAAAAAGAGTTAGTAATTTTGTACTGTTGGTTGAAGAATATTATTGTTTAACCTGACTGTTGGAAAAAGTTGGTTGAAGATTATTATTGTTTACATGGTTTGACTACTGTTGTTTAATCTGATTGTTGGAGATAAGGGGCAGATATAATAAGATTTATTCTTCTTTCTGCCACCTTTCATTTTTTTACATTTTGTACACTATCATTATGAGATTGCCTTGTATTGTTTCTTTTGTAAAAAAATGAACAAATTTAATAAACATAAACATAAACATCTACCATCTACCCATCTACCACCCAGCAGCAACTTTACCAGGGAGACACTGGCAGTTTCAAAGATCACAGTGTGATGTTTTAAATCAACTTTATTTATAAAGCACATTTTAAAAACCACAGGGTCAACCAAAGTGCTGTACAATAACATAAAAGACAAGTTAATTAAAAACTATAAAAAGCATACAAAAATAAATACATATACCAGTCTTACTGCAGGTGTGTTAACATGCCATAAAAGATAAGATCACGTGTTAAAAGCCAAGGAATAAATGTGTGTTTTTAAATAAGATTTAAAAAGTTTTGAGGACTGTCAGCAGCAACTGCTCAGCTGATCTGAGAACGGGGAGGGCAGGAAGGTTGAAGCAGCTCAGACAAATATGGTTTTGCAACTTTATCAAGCACCTTGTGCATAACTAAATAATAAAATATGCTTTAATACATCTTTATTGTAAAAATACTAAATTGGAAAATACATGGGTTTAAAGAAGGCAACAAGGTAGGATTATGAATTGGGTTTAAAGATTACAGCTCATGAGGTACTCATTATCCACAGTATTCCTACGCCCCATGACGCTTTGCGCGAAATGTGCACACGACTTCCGGTTGACCGGAAACACCGTTTGTTTACATGCGAGTAATACAGTTGAAGACAGTCCAAACTTTGTTGTTTTAGTTCATTAAAAATGTGGGAACACCACTCGTTTTGTTAAAAGAGGAGGGACAAATAAAAAGAAATTACAGATGTTACCTGATCGCGCAGACATAATTTAAAACTACATAAATAGCGAACGCGTTTGCTCCGGCCTCTCGGCTAAGGTTTATTAGCAGCTATCTCGGCTAAAAATACCGGTCGCGTCTGAGATCTATCGTTTTAAGACAGTAAATCTTCCAAAACTCTCATTAATAAACCCTCCCCGAATAAAAAGATGTTACCTGATCACGCAGACATAATTTAAAACTACATAAATAGCGAACGCGTTTGCTCCGGCCTCTCGGCTAAGGTTTATTAGCAGCTATCTCGGCTAAAAGTCACGGTCGCGTCTGAGATCTATCGTTTTAAGACAGTAAATCTTCCAAAACTCTCATTAATAAACCCTCCCCGAATAAAAAGATGTTACCTGATCGCGCAGACATAATTTAAAACATACAGGTAGTCCCCGACTTACGAGCGAGTTCCGTCCCTAGGGGGCGCTCGTATGTCAAAAATTCGTAAGTAAAATCACATAGTAAAAAAAAAAAAAATAATTTTTTTTTTTTTTTTTTTATAATAAATGAATACATGTACAGTGCTGGACAGTCAACAAGCACTTGGCCTATCCTAACACAGTTTTTAAAGATGAAGGAATGAGTTGAATTGTCTCCCTTTCACATAAAGTGAAAGTAGCTCCCTTTATGGGAATGGAGCCTGCTGACTCCTTCATCTTTAAAAACTGTGTTAGGATAGGCTAAGTGCTTGGTGACTGTACATTTAATAATAATAATAATAATGAATTCAATTTATAATGCACTTTTCATTAATAAAAATCTCAAAGTGCTACAAAGTGTAACAAAGCAAAGATCAAAATAAAACAAGTGATAAAATCAAATAAAATCAATAATAATATCGACTAAGATCAAAGATAAAATCATGTGGATGCAGATTAGGCTTGCTTAAAAAATAAATAAATAAAACAAGTGATAAAATCAAGTAAAATCATGATATCAGCTAAGATCAAAGATAAAATCATGTGGAAGCAGAATAGGCTTGCTTAAAAAGAAAAGTCTTTATGCTGCTTTTAAAGTCAATCAGTGACTGTGGGAGTCTCAGGTCAGGTACATTTATCTATTTATTAAAAATATACAGTACTGTATATACAGTATTTTTATTTTTTTATTTATAAATAGATAAATGTACAGTACTGTACAGTCACCAGCACTTAGCCTATCCTAACATAGTTAAGGAGTCAGTTGAATTGTGTCCCTCCTCCCTGCAGGCTCCATTCCCATAAAGGGAGCTTGCTTCCTTTATGTGAAAGGGAGACAATTCAACTCATTCCTTCATTTTTAAAAACTGTGTTAGGATAGGCTAAGTGCTTGGTGACTGTCCAGTACTGTACATGTATTCATTTATAAAAATAAAAAAAATAAAAAAAAAAAAAAAAAATTTTTTTTTTTTATTTTTTTTTAATGAGATGCATGCTCGTAAGTCCGGGACCTCGTAAGTAAGAGCGCTCGTAAGTCGGGGACTACCTGTACATAAGTAGCGAACGCGTTTGCTCCTGTCTCTCGGCTAACGTTTGTTAGCAGCTATCTCGGCTAAAAGTCACGGTGTTCTGTAACACCGGTCGCGCCTGACATATATCATTTTAAGACAGTAAATCATCCAAAACTCTCATTAATAAACCCTCCCTGAATAAAAAGAAATTACAGATGTTACCTGATCGCGCAGACACAGCCATAGAGAAGGATGCAGGAACACTCTTTCTTTGTTTTGGGTCCGTGTTGAAAACACTGTTGTTTTAGCCAAAGATTTAGCTTGGTCCGGTTGTTGGTGCAGCCGCGAACAGCACAGCAGGTACCTGAACCCCGGTAGGACATTTCAGTAAACGTTCCGTTTAAACAAAAGCTGTGTTTGCTCCGATAAAATGAATGAAAATAACTTTCAAAAACACCCGCGATCCATACTCCACCTATGGAATACAGGCACTTCCGGTGTCGGACAGGAAGTACAATGCACATTCGCTTCTACAGTGACACCCCCAAGAATACTGTGGATAGCATGACATCTCTTTCACAACATTCTGTCAAAGCCTTTATTGTGTTCTTCTTCTAGTGGTGGCTAGTACTGTAGTAAATAGCTTGAGGGAACACTACTGCCACCATGTGGTAAGACGAGTAGGATTCTGGACCCCGCCCACAGAAGGGGTACAAAAAAGCTGTGGAAACAGAACATAGATGTGACCCGACCCGAACTGAGCCGACCTGAGCCGATCCAACCCGAGCCGAGCGGTGGAAAAGAGGCATTAGAGATAGTGCGAGATGTTCAGTTATCCCAGAGAGTCTGTAAAACCGTTGCTCCTCCACATCTAGAGGAGCCGGTTGAGGTGGTTCAGGTATGAGTCTTTCGTTTGGCCTGGGAACGCCTTGGAATCCCCACAGAAGAGCTGGCTATGGAAAGAAAAGTCTGGGCCTCCCTGTTCAAGATGCTGCCCCCGTGACCTGACGAGAACAAGCGGAAGATGGAGTTTTGATTATTATTTTTGCCAGATAAGGCATGTTGATGGGTGGCATGGTGGCACAGTTGGTAGAGCTGCTGCCTCTCATTGAGGTCACTGGATCAAATCCTGGTCCAGGATCTTTTTTGGAATTTGCAAGTTCTCTTCGTGCATGCGTGGATTTTCTCCGGGTACTCTGGTTTCCTCCCACCGACCAAGAACATGCACGTTGGACTGATTGATAACATTAAATTGTCCCATTGTGTGAGTGTAAATGGTTGTCTCGTTTGTCTCCACGTATCCCTATGATGGAGTTGCGACCTGTCCAGGTTCTGCCTCTCGCAGTGATAGCAATTTTTATAACTTCCTTTCAACCACCGTTATGTGCATGCTCGTGTCTTCTCTAACTTCTGTTGTGGTCACACGTCTTCAGTTAACTTTTATTTATTTTTTTACTCTGCCTTCCTGTTTTTAACTGCCACTATCCCTGCCCTATTTCATTTAACACCCCCATCACTTCTGAGAAGTTAAATTCATTTCTATAGCACCAAGTCACAACAGAAGTCCACATTTCTAATCATTCATTCAACCTTTATTTAGTCAGGTACTGTAAATCTTTTGAACCTCACGGGCTCATTTACGAAAGCGACCTGCTAAAACTAAAGAACAATGAACAGCAATGGTAGAATTTCCTTAAACAATAAAAACAAACAAACAATAGAAAACAAAAGAGAAAAAAACAAAAAGTTTTTTTTTTACATTATAAGGTAGACGTATAAAATCAAAGACAGGAACAAATCTGCATTGGTTTTTGCCAGGATTCCAACAGATTCTCAAAACCATTTAGAGAAGTCAAGGTCGAGAGCTTCAGATCTTTTTGTAAGATATTTCATGAAGCAGAAGCGGAGTAGGAGAAGGCCCTTTTTCCAAGTTCAGTCCTCACTGACGGAACACTGCAGGTAATCATGTCCTGAGAGCGCACACTGTAGCTGCACTCATGAAGTCGAAGACGCAAATTCAACAATGGCAGGACTCACAGCTGCATCGAATCACTCATCAACTGTCCACCTGGATACAGCTGTATCGAATCACTCATCAACTGTCCACCTGGATATAAGGCGCCCTTTCCTCAGCTCTTCCGGTTTGCCCGTTACGTCTAGTCGCCTGGCCTTCGGCCCGACGCTCTCCACGCTCTCCTCGGCCATTCATTCCCCGGGTAAGATGTGTCGTTCTATGTCTTTCGGCCAGCACTGCCGGGTGTTTGGTAGATGTTGTTAGCACGTAGGTTTGGCCTCCCAGGCGTCACGCATGACCCCGACGTCGACCGGGAAGTGCGATGGTTTGCCCGTTCAGCGATTGTGTAGATTTTGTCGGTTGCAATCGACCCGTCACGTCTGCCTGTCGGAGTTTTTTCGTGGACCCTGAATGCATCGGGAGATTCCGGCCAATCGTGCTTTTCCTGGGAGTGACGCGCTCGTGTTGCCCTCTGAACAGCGGCCATGATTGGCCGAATGGTCCGCTGCGCCCGCCCCTTGCTTGCCAAAGCTGGGGAAATAGTGGAGATGTCTGACTCCGGTCTGCAGAACGCCGTGCTGAAACCGAGTGAGCTTTGTGAAGTCGCATGTTGAATGATGGTGAATGCTTTTGTTGCGTATGCTTGGCGCGGAACCTGTGGCATTACTGTTTCGGGAAGATACTTGCACATCTTTTTGTTTTTTTGGGGGGGGAATAAAAATAGAAATGGATAAGTAAATAAATGAATTAATAAAAATAGAAATGGATAAGTAAATAAATAAATGAATTAAAACCACGTACTCCATAGAAAGAATTTAGTTGAGTTGTTAACATGATTTTGGATAATTAGTTTTGTTTCGCTTTGTTTATCTCCTGTCCTCACTCCAGCTCAATAGGTGGTGGTAATGCACCTTACAGTTGGTCTGCCAACCGCTTTTGACGCCACAACGCTGTGAGTGCCCGTTAGACGTTATTCAAAAATGGTGCGACCATAGTGCATGCTTGTTATTCTGGTTATGATGGGCGTACAATAGTTCTCCTCAAAATACATTAAATTTATGTCTCTATTATGGTACTCCTACGTTTCTTATCTGGCAACGCCGCTTTTCGCCGTTTCGTCTTCCCTTAGCATGTTTTGCCCCCCTATCCTCTCAAGTTAAGTCTAGACCAATGTCTGCTCTGTAGTTAAACCCATAATATGTTCAGGGCATACTTGGGATTGAAATTAAATCACTCTCTGACCCCTAAGGTTATGATAACAATTTAATCATCGAAACATTTTGTAAGCATATGCACAAGAATGAAATAATAGGAGTGTGACACATCCTGGAGTTTAGCATAGTGGTATGAAAAAACATGAAAACATATCGATGAAATACAATGAAGATTCTAACATCAGCATTTGCAGTGGAGTGTCAGAGCGGCGTGCGATGCGTATGTTCGCAGTATGCGTATGGGGTCTTTGATGCTGGCTCACGGGCTAAGTCCCCTGGTCAATAAAGCTGGTCCACAGATTCGCCCATCGGGTCGGAAAATACTGTCTGCCTGCCTGAGGTTTTCATTTGGTAGCATCTGAAGTTCACGTGTTCTCTTTGCCAGATGGGTGCACTTGGAATCAGCTAGTATATGTTTGTTTGCTTCCAGATGTTTGTGTTTGGACAGCTAAACTTCACCTGTCCTCTTTGCTCGACGCGTACGACTAAAAGATTACGACTGTCCGCTTCTCCTGATGTTTACATTTTAGAACTGGAATACATCAGTCTGCTTTGCCTAGTTTTCACTCTGCTTTGCCTAGTATTTGCATTTGGAAACTGCTTTGCCTAGTATTTGCATTTGGAAACCGCTAAGATACATCTGTCCTCCTTGCCTGATGTTTACATCTGAAGACAACCTGTATGCATCTGTCTGCTTTGCCTGACGTTTGTGTTGTAGGGTCCTTCAGCTATGCCTTTCGATCCCCTTCTTCTCTCTGGCAGCCTAAGCGCCCATGCAAATTATCTATTTCTCCGGCAGCCCAAGCAGGCTCACTATCTCTCTGCCGGCCGTAGCGGGCCTACTATCTCTGGCAGCCCAAGATGACTCGGCTCACTCTCCCTTTTTCTCTCCTCTCGCAGCGCCTGCTAGCCCCATGCACCCCCAGCAGCCCGGGCGTGGCTCTTTTGCATGCAACCTGTGCGGGCTAACTTCGCGGCAGCCCATGTGGGACCATTCCCTTGCCCTCTTCCCGGCGGCCCGTGCGGGGCTCACTCTGCTTATGCGGGACCATTCCCTAGCTCACTTCCTGGCAGCCCATGCGGGCTCACTTCCTGGCAGCCCATGCGGGCTCACTTCCTGGCAGCCCATGCGGGCTCACTTCCTGGCAGCCCATGCGGGCTCACTTCCTGGCAGCCCATGCGGGCTCACTTCCTGGCAGCCCATGCGGGCTCACTTCCTGGCAGCCCATGCGGGCTCACTTCCTGGCAGCCCATGCGGGCTCACTTCCTGGCAGCCCATGCGGGCTCACTTCCTGGCAGCCCATGCGGGCTCACTTCCTGGCAGCCCATGCGGGCTCACTTCCTGGCAGCCCATGCGGGCTCTCTCTCTGGCAGCCCAAGCTGGCTCACTTTCCCTTTCTCTCTCATCTGGCGGCCCATGCGAGGCTCACTTTCCCTTTCTCTCTCATCTGGCGGCCCATGCGAGGCTCACTTTCCCTTTCTCTCTCATCTGGCGGCCCATGCGAGGCCTCATTCCTAGAAGAAGCCATGCAAGGCTCATTCCCAAAAGATGGTTGTCGCCCATTCACCCCATCCTACTTCTTAGTTAGCCTCTTTGCTACGAACTCACCCTATTCTATAAGTGTCGTTTTCTCCTCTTAACTGAAGAGAAAAATATATATTGGTGTTACTGCCCTCCTTGCGGTTGTTCTCTTTAATTTAATTCCTGGTCATCCGTTGCCTCTGCCCGTCAGTCTAATCTTCTCCGTTCCGTCGCCCGGACCTTCCAAATCTCCATACCCACCGTGTTAGCTTTGTCCCATGCTGCTTGACCAACGCCGTTTCAGGCTCCCGTTTATTCGATCCCTCCTGGCTGGCATTATCTTTCGTGCAAACTCCATCATCTGGGTCCATTCCCAGGTCTGTTCTCTAACCTTGCCGTTGAGCTCCTCCCTGGCCCTGTTCTCTAAACGTGCCATCTCGCTCCTCCTGGAGGGCATGGTATGCTCCCTCCGCAGCCATTTAGGGTGCTCCCGAGGCTTCTCTCCGGGGGCCTGGTCGCTGGTCTTGGGCGGCCTTCTCCTCCTACATCCACCCAGACATCTCATCCATGCTCGCTGCTCAGCACTTGCTCAGTTCCTCGGTAAGCTCTCGCATTGCCGGCTGGTGGTGGGGTCCTTCGGCTGTGAATGTCGCCTCCCTCTTTCTTTCTGGCAGCCCAAGCTGGCTCATTCTCCCTTTCTCTATCCCCTATAGTCCATGCGGGCTCACTTCGCGGCAGCTTATGCGGGACCGTTCCCCGGCACTCTTCCCGACAGCCCGTGCGGGGCTCACTCTGCGGCAGCTTATGCGGGACCATTCCCCGGCTCTCTCTCCAGCAGCCCGTGTGTGGCTCCGTGCGTGGCTCTCTCTCCAGCAGCCCGTGCGTGGCTCTCTCTCCAGCAGCCCGTGCGTGGCTCTCTCCAGCAGCCCGTGCGTGGCTCTCTCTCCAGCAGCCCGTGCGTAGCTCTCTCTCCAGCAGCCCGTGCGTGGCTCTCTCTCCAGCAGCCCGTGCGGGCTCTCTTTGGCGGCCCATGACTCGGCCCACTCTTCCTCTGTTTCTCCTCTGCAGCCCATGCAAGCTCACTCCCCGGCGGCCCATGCGGGGCTCGCTTTCCCTTTCGCTCTCTCTGTCAGCCCATGCGGGCTCTGTCTCTCTGGCAGCCCTTACGGGCTCACTCTGGCGGGTCACTACCCCTCTCTCTCTGACAGCCCATGCGAGCTCACTCTCTGGCGGCCCATGATGACTCGGCCCATTTTTCCTCTGTCTCTCCTCTGGCAGCCCATGCGGGCTCTCTCTGGTGGGTCACTACCCCTCTCTGGCAGCCCATGCGGGCTCTCTCTCTCTGGCAGCCAATGCGGGCTCTCTCTCTCTCTCTCTGGCAGCCCATGCAGGCTTACTCTGGCGGGTCACTACCCCTCTCTCTCTGGCAGCTCAGGCGGGCTCTCTCTCTCTCTCTGGCAGCCCTTGCGGGCTCGCTCTGGCGGGTCACTACCCCTCTCTCTCATCTAGCAGCCCAGGTGGGCTCACTCTCTGGCGGCCCATGATGACTCGGCCCGCTCTTCCAGGCGGCCCATGCGGGCTCTCTATGGCAGCCCATGTGCGGCTCACTCTCTGGCGGCCCATGATGACTCGGCCCACTTTTCCTCTATCTCTCTCCCGGCAGCCCATGCACGCTCGCTCTCAGTTGCTCAAGCAAGGCTCGTTCCCAGGAATGCGGCTGTTGCCCAGTCCAAGAAAAGAGGCCGTCGTTGGCCAGTCCGAGAAAAGAGGCCGTCGTTGCCCAAGAGGCCGTCGTTGGCCAGTCCGAGAAAAGAGGCCGTCGTTGGCCAGTCCGAGAAAAGAGGCCGTCGTTGGCCAGTCCGAGAAAAGAGGCCGTCGTTGGCCAGTCCGAGAAAAGAGGCCGTCGTTGGCCAGTCCGAGAAAAGAGGCCGTCGTTGGCCAGTCCGAGAAAAGAGGCCGTCGTTGGCCAGTCCGAGAAAAGAGGCCGTCGTTGGCCAGTCCGAGAAAAGAGGCCGTCGTTGGCCAGTCCGAGAAAAGAGGCCGTCGTTGGCCAGTCCGAGAAAAGAGGCCGTCGTTGGCCAGTCTGAGGAAAGAGGCCGTCGTTGGCCAGTCCAAGGAAAGAGGCTGTGGTTTCCCAGCCCATGTAAAGACTGTGTTGCCCACGCATACCCTCGGGCAGCCAGACCCTCGCCGGCTCAGTCCCGGCTATTCTTTTTGGGGGGGTAGATATCCAGCAACACGCATACCCTCGGGCAGCCAGACCCTCGCCAGCTCGGCCCCGGCTATTCTTTTTTGGGGGGTAGATATCCATAATCTATCTCCCTATGCCGGACATTCAAGCTCTCAGCAGTCCGGCATGCATGCCCTCCGCCGGGGCCCGAGCGCCAAAGAAACCTTAATCAATAAAACATTTTAATTGTATTCTCTCTCTCGTTTTGTGAGTCTCTTCAGGTTGAAATGAAGTCGAAGACGCAAATTCAACAATGGCAGGACTCACAGCTGCATCGAATCACTCATCAACTGTCCACCTGGATACAGCTGTATCGAATCACTCATCAACTGTCCACCTGGATATAAGGCGCCCTTTCCTCAGCTCTTCCTGTTTGCCCGTTACGTCTAGTCGCCTCCCTCCACCTCCCCGTCTCCTCCCGAGGTTTCTGGTTCCTCGGTTCTCCCCTGTTCTTCGTCCCGCCTCCGCCGCCTGGGGTTGTCCTGCTCGCCTTCGTCTTGGTCCTGCTGCTGTGTGCATTCCTGCTTCCTGTTCCCTGCGACCCAGCCGGTCATGGCAGATGGCCGCTTGTCCTGAGCCTGGTTCTGCTGGAGGTTTCTTCCTCTCGGGGGAGTTTTTCCTTCCCACTGTCGCTTCGTGCTTGCTCAGGATGGAGGTTCTGCGCTGGTGTTCGTCTCAGGGTTGTCCGGAGCCGTCGGCCGCTGGCTGGCCGTCATTCACGTACCGGTGGGATGGCTTGGACGTCTGCGATCCCTTCTCCACCACCGGGTTCGGGTCCCGGGGGGGTAGATATCCATAATCTATCTCCCTATGCCGGACATTCAAGCTCTCAGCAGTCCGGCATGCATGCCCTCCGCCGGGGCCCGAGCGCCAAAGAAACCTTAATCAATAAAACATTTTAATTGTATTCTCTCTCTCGTTTTGTGAGTCTCTTCAGGTTGAAATGCAGAAAAACATTTATAAGGAAACTGAACAATGTATGACCATTAATCATTTTAAAGGCACATAATCACTTAATGAATCATTAATTATTTCCATCTTGATTATAAAGAGAAACTAAAATCAAAAATTTAAGTGTTTGATTTATTACAATTTGTTTCTTATATTTTTGGTTGTTAAATTTTACCTATGATTAAGCAGACTAATTTCCTTTATTCAATTTAAACAGACGTACACATTCTTTTAAGATCTAAAATACTCAACTCTTTTTCCCTTATTATACTCCTTAACCTGCCCATAGTCACTAGCCTGGCCCCCCGCCTTCCTACACAGCTCCACTCAATTCTCATTTCCCTTCACTGCTCCGTCTGGGACTTCTCCCATAGAGAAGGATTTCTCCGGCTGATTTTTGACCGGACCAATCAGAGAACAGAAGGGGCGGAGTTTTTGGCCCCTAACCACACCCCCACCTGTCCCAGCACGCATTCACATGTTCTCATTCAAAGCGATGCAGGACTGTTTTATATGTAATAATAATAATAATAATAATGAATTAAATTTATAACGCACTTTTCATTAATGAAAATCTCAAAGTGACAAATGTATTAATTTCCCCTTCTTAATCCCTTATCTGGAGTTTTCTTTTGTTTTTTTTGGCCAAAAGTCAAGTGATCGCTCCCTCCTCCTCCTCCTCCTCTCTCTCCGCTGAGTGCAAAGAATAAGGAAATGACTGAGGTTGTCACAAGAGAATTAAACTCGGGTTTTACGTTGTTGCCCGAGTCCCTGCATATTTTCTGGTCTTCTGGTGTGCTGGACCAGCGCTACATGGTTTTATTTTATTTTTTTAGAACGTTTTATTAACATATAAACACAGAATATGCAGCGGCAGCAAGAGAAAATGCAGGAGGCGGAGCTTATGTCAAGTTCGGCAGAGCACAAAGCTCTGAGGGGGAGGGAGCAGAAGGTTTTCCCCGTTCAAAATTTTTCCAAGATCCAATGGTTTTGTTCCTCAGCAGAGGCCACGCCTCCAGCAAGAATCGGTTCTTATGGAGAAAGTCCAGACCCTAGTACAAAGCGAAGTGAAGGACAAGGGTCTGGTTTTAACCAGGCTACATAGTCACTGACCTAACAGCCCATTGTCACTGACCTAACAATGGGTTTTGGGGTTGATCTCAAAGCACATCACTTGACAGTATACTGTGCAGTATACATTGTATGTGCTGTGTATACAGCAATCATTCCCATTACCGGTAACTGTTTGGTGTTTGAGCTGAGATGCTGCAAAAAAAAAAAAAAAAAAAAAGAAACTGTTGACTGATTGAAAATAAAATAATTTCACATTTAATCAAGGAGTGATTGCTGCTTCTGTACAATGACAATAAAGGCACAACAGGTAATTGTTGTAACATGCATTTATTTACCGGCAATACAATTTTGTTGCACAAAAAGACAGCACTGACATTTTCAAAATTTGACCTTCAACATAGTGTACGTTCACATTAACAATGGGTTTTCCCACAAATGAAATATTGATAGGCTAAAAAAAATAGATTTCTTGGTGCAAAAAAAAATGAAAAAATTCTGATACTGTATAGCAAAATGGCTGTGTACATATCAAATATAAATTCATAGCAGAAAGTCTGACAGAGTTTACATTTAGTTTATTTTTTTTTATTATTTTTTTTTGGGGGGGAGGGATATATATATATCAGGAAATTGGAATAAGGCCTGAATCTCCCCCTAGGTTGTAAACAATTGTAAACAATATAAAAATAAACACTCAGGCTTAATCTCTGCAGATACAGTACAAAGACAACTTCACTTTGAGCAGAGTTCAAAAGAACTCAGAAAAATATATATTCAAGTCATAGTTCACAAGTCATAGTTCACAAGTCATTTGGTTCATCTGTGGATAAACGGGTCTTCTTATAAATAGTCTGATATTCATGAAAGAGGCTGTCCATCTGAGGGGCAGGTAGGTGCTGGCACTGCTTGGTGGTTGAATACCATACATCTATTATGCAGAAAAGTTAAAAAAAATTGATATGTGGTCAGTATGCATTTCCTTATCAGAAAAACAGAAAAAAAATCTATAAAGTTTGTTATTTTAAATATCACCTTTTGACATGGCGTTATGTGGGTCAGACTTTTTGAGGCTCTGGTCATCTTGTAGTTCTGGCATGGCTGGGGAAAAAATAAAACGTGAATAAAGCATGAGTAAAATAATGAATAAAGCATGAGTAAAATAATTCATAAATCTGATTTAGATTCAGTGGTGGTGGTCAGTCTTTATATCAAAACAACATCAAAAGGCTGACTTTTTTTAATGAAGTTCTGTGAAGTCTTTGACATGATGAGGCATACTCATATTTCATACAAATATTTCAAACTAAGACTGTATAAGAGTACCATATGTTTTTGCATCTATAAGAAAAACTGAGATGGACTGAACTGAAAAGCTAAGCGCTAAGGTTGAATGAAAAAAAAGATCTGTGGCTACATCAGTGGTTTGAACACGGATCCAAAACAAAAAGTGTTGCTGTGAAAATCAGTGGTTTGAACACGGATCCAAAACAAAAAGTGTTGCTGTGAAAAGCGATATACAGTAGTTTCCATTGCCTACCTACAGAAGAGGAATTAGGTAGAATGTGACTGAAAATTTTGAACTTGAAGAGACCACACAAAATGTTGTACGTGTGCTCATTTCACTTTGTTGACAAACAAAGTGCACCACTTTTTGCACTCTTTGCACCACTCCCCTCGGGACGGAGGTTGAGGAGCATCAAATGTAGAACCACTAGACTGAGAAACAGCTTCTACCCTGAGGCTGTCAGACTCATGAATAAATAAATAATAAGAATAAACACTGCAAAATGTCACATCATACTGATACTGATCTGTTTCTTGTTGCTGCGTTCATCTGTGACCATCTGCTCATGTTCGTGCTGCTGTTTATAATGATGTTTTTCTACTACATTAGGGCTTAGTGTATTACTAGCTGATGTGATGTCTCTCTTAGTTAATCCTAGATGTTATTATTGTATTTCTCTTGCATTTGTTGTTGGATGTAACTGGGACCCTGTGTACATAATCTCGTTTTCAACACATGTACTACATGCGGTGCAAATGACAATAAATTCTCTCTGACTCCGACTCTGACTCTGAAACGGCCGACAGAGAAAAACACATCTTACTTTGTGACTGAACTACGATAAACCACAGAAGAAGAGACGCCAGATCCTCAGATTGAATGAAAACAGTATGACAAGAATATTAGGTATGTTTTTAATTGTACAAAGGGCACAGCATAAGAGTACAGTATTTGTTCGTCTTCGGTTTTACGAATTTCTCTGCACTTAACCCAAGCTCGGTGATGGGAGGACTTTAAGGCTTTGTTTGGGCTCAATATCTGCTTTAAGGTAAACAAGATTGTGCCCCACCTCTTAACAAATGCGACTGACCAGTATCTACAGTGTAGATACTGATTCGTCTAACCGAGCTTTTCAGGCTGTTCATCGCTTCACTGTCGGAAGCAACCGAGCCAGTGAAATAGCTAAATATGCAAAATTATGTAATCTGCAGCCATTTCTTCAGGTCGTCCTCCCATCCCTCGTCTGCAGTAGGCAGCGGTAGGGCTGGGCAATCTCTCAATATTTAAAAACTATCAAAATAATTTCAAACGCGATGTGAGACTATCAATATAAAATGTTTTGTTTTGCAAATTAAAATTACTGACATTTTATGATTTGGTTGACTACAATATACTCTTAATATTATACAAGGCACAGAACTTCACATTACCCTCAAATATCCAAACGTTTTTTGTTAAAAGACAGAGTACTTACAATCTTAAGGGTACTGATATTTTTGTTATGCCACAACATAGAACTTGTCTAAAGAGTAAGTCTACTATAATTTATGGAATAGGTCTATGGAATGGTTTAGAGAACGATATGAAAGTTGCAAAAACAATGACTTTATTTTAAAAAATGAATAAAAGTAGGTTTTTGGAAAAATAAATAAATGTGTTTGTTTCAAAATTTATCAATGGTAAAGTATGATGAGTTATTTATTGTGTAATTTTTTTGTGGATTATTGTCGTTTGAATTGATCGAATTATTTTTGTTAAAAAAGGGGGCAGACATAAGATTTTATCTTCTTCTGCTTCCTTTCATTTCATGTAATGTTTGTTTTTATTTACATGGAACTGTAAATAGTTTTTTTATGTTGTTTTAAATATGAACTTTGAAATGAATAAAGAGGGAGTCCTCGACTTACAACGCCCTCAACTTACGGCAATCCGGACTTACGAACGGACCTACGAACGCATGCAGAACAGTACGGTTGTACAGTAAATACTGTACAGGTAAGTGTTTATAGATGAATGTGTGGTGTAATGTGTTAGCTAACTGTTTGTAAATAAAGTTCTGTGCATGTTTATGGACCAGTATGTACGCTTGTTCAATCTCACGTAGTGCTGGACGATAATTCAATAACGATAAATATCGCGATATACTTTTATTCAATAACGATGATATGAAGTTTAAGCATATTTTCGATATTTCGATAGGATTTTACAACTTTTCACTGACGTTTTTCTCTTTCTGTTCGGGTTGAAGCGGCTGCTTCAACAACGCGCCCGGACAGAAAAAGCTGTGACACAAAACGTGCGTGGTGACGTCGCTGTTACGCAGCGCTCACTCCAACAGCAGGCGATAGCGGTAGCAGGCTAAAAGCTAAGCTAGTCTCCAAAGCGTGTTGTTTTCGCTTCAAAACGAGTGCTCATGACCGTCAAAATGTGACTGAACAAAGTTTCACAAGCGAAGAGAAAGCAGACGACATCACTGATGAGAGGAAAGACTAATTCGTC
Source organism: Garcialebias charrua (assembly GCA_038048925.1). Taxonomy (NCBI): domain Eukaryota; kingdom Metazoa; phylum Chordata; class Actinopteri; order Cyprinodontiformes; family Rivulidae; genus Garcialebias; species Garcialebias charrua. The sequence goes on from JBBPBX010027876.1 coordinate 18,003, forward strand.
GGTGTGGACGTAGTTCGGTTTTGTTAAACTGCAGGTCTCATCTGCAGCGAGTCTTACTCGGTTTCTTTATTTTGCAAAACGTGACGGAGAGTCAGGTTCAGGTTCAGGTTCAGGTTACTTTATTTATACCCAAGGGTAAATGTGGTTTGCAGTGGTACAAAGCATACATCCATCCATGCGCACACACAAATAAAAACAGTAAAAACATTTAGTAAAAACACTTAAAAGAAACTATAAACAGATAATGTTGCACATAACAGTGTTAAGGCTCCCCAAATCATATGTAAAATGAAAAATAAAAACATTTAACCACTAAAAGCTTCAACGTTATTCCGTTTGTTCATTTCAGTAACAGCAGTGGGAACAAAGCTATTTTTAAAACGTGTTGTCCTACATTTCGGGACTAAAAACCTCCGACCAGAGGGAAGAAGCTGAAACTCTCCATACAGGGGATGAAGGACATCTTTTAAAACAGAAGAAGCTATCCTCTGTACCTGACTAACATACATGGATGTTACTGAGGTTAGGGTTCCTCCGGTCAGTTTAGATGACAGCTTAACAATCTGCTGAAGGGAATTCTTTCCTCTCACTGTAGTGTGACCAAACCATGAAACCAAGGAAAAGGATAAAACAGATTCAATAAAAGCACGGTAAAACATGGTCATTATGGTTCGGTCAATATTAAAATGGTTGCTTAACATGGTTGGTTAAAGTCGTTCTAACTAGCGGTGGAAACCTCTACTTGTTTAATCTGAAGAGTTTCCACTCGATAGAATATGATGAGAGTCAGAAGATGAAGAATAAAGTTTGAGCCAACGTCTCCCTGAAACTACGACGTAAACAAACAGCCCCAGCGCGACATGTTTTTTTTAATTGAAAATAAAACAGATTCATCAGAATAAAAAGAAAGAAAAACACTGAATGAAAAGGTGCAGAAAGACGAAAATAGTGTTATAATATCTGCCCCTTGTTTAAAAAATACAAAATAACTACAACAACTCTTCACCTGCACCACACCTTCCCAACAACTTTGATTTAATCATCTTTTAAAACATATAAATAGTTTTATAAATGTTTATGATGATATCAATTCAACACAATCCTGTTTCCTGATTTACAACTCAGCTCCTTCACACTAGTTCTGAATGAAGATTTTACAAACATTTACATTCCCTTCAGGGTTTAATAACTTTTTAAACAAAATGTAATTGAATATTTGGGGGTAATATTTTTTTTAGTTTTATACATGACTTGTAAAATACTATGTTCAACCAAATCATAACATTTTAATAATTTCAATTGATGAAATAATATATTTGTTGGGTGACCATAGCACTTCCTAATAATAATTCTTACAGCTCTTTTTAGTAAAATAAAAATAGGATTTGTAAAAGTTTTGCATGCTTTTCCCCAAACTTCAATACAACAGATTAAATATGGAACAATCATTACATTATACAATATATTCAAAACTTTGTCATTCAAAAACTATTTTACTTTATACAATAATGTAATTGATTTTGTTATTTTTATTCTTAAGTAATTTCCATGAGATTTCCATGTCAGCTTCTCATCAATAACGACACCCAAAAGTTTTATTTAATTAACTATGAATTTCAATGCTGTAAATTTTAAAGTTCTTGTTTAAAGTTAAAACTATTAATATTGACACAGTTGAGAATTTTATGCCAAGAAAGTTCATGCTCAATAATCCAGGTACCAAATCCAATAATTCTCAGTTGGGTCATCTGGAAACTGGATGGAGGATGGAGGGTGAAACGTTTCTATAAAAAAACTGTCCATGACCCGACAGAATTATTGGGTTGAGAATTTTATGTTTATTTGATGGTGATTTCCATCTTTTTGGAGGCTAAATACAAATACAAGGTGAACATCAATTTATTTGTATAGTTTATAGGTTTTTTTAGGCTTTTATATTGTTTATATCGATATCGAATTATATCGATATCGACCGAAATTAAGAACTATATCGTGATAAAAATTTTGGCCATATCGTCCAGCCCTAATCTCACGTCGATAAACGGGTGTGCGACGCCGCGTTAGCATACATTTTCCGACTTACGGAAAAAATCCGGACTTACGAACGCCACGTGTTATGAGTTCCGACTTACGTCAAAATCGGGTTACGAACGGTGCGTAGGAACGGAACTCTTTCGTAAGTCCAGGACTCCCTGTACCGGTACTCTTCATAGTTATAAATCTGCAGTGTTGCCAGGTGAGAAATGTAGGATTGTCGTACTAGAGACATAAAATTATCGTATTTTGAGGGAAATTATCGTACACCCGTCATAACCAAAGTAACGTCTATTGATGCGCTATAGTCACTCTAGTGTTGAATAGTGTCTAACAGGCACTCACAGCTTTGTGGTATCAGTATGGGTGGGAATTAATGAGCCCCCCCCCCCCACTCTTGTTTTGTTTCATGGTGGTTAGCAGACCAACTGTAAGGTGCATTACCGCCACCTACTGAACTGGAGTGTGGATAGGAGATTGAAAATAAAACTAATTCTGTTAAATTAATTAAATAACTCAACTAAATTCTCTCTTAGTTTGTATTTTTCAAGAAAATAATAATTTGATCTTTAACTTTACTGATAACACCACTAAAAACATCCCTAATTGTAAATTTAATATTCCATCCATCCATCCATCTTCTTCCGCTTATCCGGGATCGGGTCGCGGGGGTAGCAGCCTAAGTAGGGAGGCCCAGACTTCCCTCTCCCCAGCCACTTGGAGCAGCTCCTCCAGGGGAATCCCAAGGCGTTCCCAGGCCAGCCGAGAAACATAGTCCCTCCAGCGCGTCCTGGGTCTTCCTCTGGGTCTCCTCCCGGTGGGACATGCCCGGAACACCTCACCAGGGAGGCGTCCAGGAGGCATCCTAACCAGATGCCCGAGCCACCTCAACTGGCTCCTCTCGATGTGGAGAAGCAGCGGCTCTACTCCGAGTCCCTCCCGGATGACTGAGCTTCTCACCCTATCTCTAAGGGAGAGTCCAGACACCCTGCGGAGAAAACTCATTTCAGCCGCTTGTATCCGAGATCTTGTTCTTTCGGTCATAACCCAAAGCTCATGACCATAGATGAGGGTGGGAACGTAGATCGATCGGTAAATTGAGAGCTTTGCCTTTTGACTCAGCTCTCTCTTCACCACGACAGACCGGTACAGCGCCCGCTTCACTGCGGACGCTGCACCTATCCGCCTATCGATCTCACGCTCCAGTTTTCCCTCATTCGTGAACAAGATCCCGAGATACTTAAACTCCTCCACTTGGGGCAGGACCTCCTCCCCGACCCGGAGAGGGCATGCTACCCTTTTCCGGCTCAAGACCATGGCCTCGGATTTGGAGGAACTGATCCTCATCCCGGCCGCATCACACTCGGCTGCAAACCGCTCCAGTGAAAGTTGTAAATCACGAACTGATGAAGCCAGTAGGACCACATCATCTGCAAAAAACAGAGAAGCGATTCTAAGGTCACCAAAACGGATCCTCTCAACACCTTGGCTGCGCCTAGAAATTCTGTCCATAAAAGTTATGAACAGAATCGGTGACAAAGGGCAACCTTGGCGGAGTCCAACTCTCACCGGAAACGAGCCTGACTTACTGCCGGCAATGCGGACCAAGCTCTGACACCGGTCGTACAGGGACCTAACAGCCCTTATCAAAGGGCCTGGTACCCCATACTCCCGGAGTACCCCCCACAGAACCCCCCGAGGGACGCGGTCGAATGCCTTCTCCAAGTCCACAAAGCACATGTAAACTGGTTGGGCAAACTCCCACGCACCCTCCAGGACCCTGCTGAGGGTGTAGAGCTGGTCCAGTGTTCCACGACCAGGACGAAAACCACACTGCTCCTCCTGAATCCGAGGTTCGACTATCCGACGGACCCTCCTCTCCAGAACCCCTGAATAGACCTTACCAGGGAGGCTTAAGAGTGTGATCCCCCTATAGTTGGAACACACCCTACGGTCCCCCTTTTTGAATAGGGGAACCACCACCCCAGTCTGCCAATCCAAGGGAACTGCCCCCGATGTCCACGCGATATTGCAGAGTCGCGTAAGCCAACACAACCCTACAACATCCAGAGCCCTAAGGAACTCCGGGCGAATCTCATCCACCCCCGGAGCCTTGCCACCGCGGAGCTTTTTAACCACCTCGGCGACCTCAGCACCAGAGATTGGAGAACCCGACCCAAAGTCCCCAGGCTCCGCTTCCTCAGTGGAAGACGTGCCAGTAGGATTGAGGAGGTCTTCGAAGTATTCCGCCCACCGACTCACAACATCCCGAGTTGAGGTCAGCAGCACGCCACCCCCACCATAAATGGTGTTGGTCGCGTACCTCTTTCCCCCCCTGAGACGCCGGATGGTGGACCAGAATCGCCTCGAAGCCGTACGGAAGTCATTCTCCATGGCCTCTCCGAACTCCTCCCTCTCCAAACTCCTCCCACGCCCGAGTTTTTGCCTCATCAACCACCCCAGCCGCATGCCGCTTGGACTGCCGGTACCTATCAGCTGCTTCCGGGGTCCCACAAGCCAAAAAGGCCTAAATTTAATATTGATTTTATTTATTTATTTTTGGAAATGCATTCTTTCTGTTACACACCCTGGACATTCCATAAAGACATGTTGAACCGTTTCAGGGAGATTGCTGGTGAACTTGTCACATAGTCCTTTTGCATGCTTTCCAATTATTTTCAGAGATTTATTAAGGCCTGTGTGTCCTATTCTAATGCAAAGTTTCTGTTTCTTCCAGTTTTCCTTGTATGTCCTACCTTTTTCTGAAGGGTGTCTTCCTGTAACAGTAATGTCCCAGTTTTCCTGCCATATTTTCTAAATATATTTATTTATTATCTTTTTACATTCAACTTTACGTGTTCCCCCCTTCCATTTGTTCACTCATTTTCATCTGTTCTTCCAGACCGATGTCGCATCGGCTCTAGGGCACTTCTTATCTTTTTTCCCCACACTCATGGGGCGGGCGCAGTGGACTATTCAGCCAATCATGGCCGTTTCTCTGAGGCAAACGCAGGCACGTCGCTCGTAAGTCACATTTAGTCACATTTTCTGTAAGCTCTGCTTTCACACACTGAACTTTGAATGGGTCACAGGCACGTGTTATCCCAAATATGTGTGTGTGTTAGCTTCCAATTTACCTAGTTTGGTGTGTATCAGTGGTCCAGCTTGCTTATAACTTCTCTCTCCCTCTCACAGTCTCCATTGAATTGAGAAAGCTCATCGGATGATGAGCGAAACGTCTTCTGTTACAAATAAAGTCCAGTTGATCTTGTATTGAACGCCATTTTTGACACATTTAGAAAAGCACGATTGGCTGGAATTTCCAGATGCCTTCAGGGTTCACAAACAAACTCCCGACAGTCAGTTGTGACAGGTTGATGGCAACCGATTACAACCACACATTCACGGAATGGTCAAATTATTTTATTTTTGGCCTTTTTCGGGATTATTGATTGTTCATCGTACAGAGGGCTAAATTGTCGTACAAATACAATAATTATCGTACACCTGGCAACACTGTAAATCCGCCCATTTTTCCTCACAGTCTGCAGCCTTCATGCCACCCCTCCCCTCTCCCTCATTGAATACAAACCCACCCCTCCCAGCTGCTTGCTTAGATATGCAGATATGTCGTTGTTGACTTACAGTGAGAGAGCCACTTTAAATTCCTGATAGGTGTGAAAAATGATGGTAGCTGCTACAAAGGAGAGGTTTGGTGTTCTCCAAGAAATTAACTGGTTTAACGTGGTGCAGTATGAAGTTGCCTTCTCATTAAAGGACATGACCCACCATGTTTTCAAATTGCATCGCCATTAATATTTAGTAGTTAATTAAATAATGAAACAGGAGCGTTTATTTATATTGTAGAGAAATAACGCTAAATGTGTTATTTCATGTTTTTTAGCAGTTTTTAGCAGCAGCTCCGGGAAAATCCGCCCCTCTCCATATATGGGCATTGACGTCACTGAAGTTTCCGCCTTGAATGCATGCAGAGTTATAACAAGCATGCATCAACGTAGCTTCATTATTGCAGCGGATGTGTTATATCTTATTAAAAAGTTCTAAAAAATAAATAAACACATGGAGTGCTGGTCCTGAACCCACAACTGCACCAGGAAATATTTAGAGGTCGCGCATCCACGTAGGACACTATTTAATTCGCTCGCTCGCAACAAATTCATTAATTTCCTCATGAAGCCGGCTGGCTTTTTATTCTCTCCCCGTGACTTGTCAATCAATTCAGTGACAGGTTGGGAGTACAGAATCAAAAGGCAGCCGTAGCGGAGCTCTGAGCACGCACGCTCAGAGCTCCGCTGACCCCGCAAGGCTGGGTTACGGCTCTATAGAATAGAATAGAATGTGAGAGTGAGGGTATGTGCATGTGAAAATATGAACAAAAATAAATGTTCTGACTGTCCCCG
>JBBPBX010027876.1:24477-36980 GCA_038048925.1 Garcialebias charrua
AAAGACCTTCCCAGGAGTTTACAATCTCAATGTTTACCTGAAACAGAATCAGAGGTATCCTTCATCCTGCCAGACCCATCTTTGAAGTGGAAGGTGTTGGGTAAAACACTGAACTTCAAGACAATGTTTTCCAAAAGTGGCTTGATGGCAGGATTTCTATTTTGAGTCTCTTTTTCTTCCCGATTTCCAGGTTGTTCAAGTGTGACACTGTACCGCCTCCTCTTTACCTGTTCACGTCTGCGTAACAAAGAGAGGGACCTCCGCCTCTTCAGACTCTGGTGGTTCTTGCTTGTTCCTTCAGGGACTTGCACTTCAGATGAAGCTAACCACTGCTGCTTCTTTGAACTTGAAGATATGGATGCAGACAGATGTTTTTGTCTTTTCAGTTTCTTTCTGAGACTTTTAATAAATGAGCCATTCAGAGTTGGATGAAAAGTGTTCCTCCATCTTTCATAGATCAACTGTTTGGCAGAGTAGGTTTCTGGGCAAACCGTGTCAAGGGATTTCCTCCTCGGAGGGTCCAGATTTACTGACAGAACTGCAGGAGGTCTGTATTTTACAAAAAAAATACTTGGAGATAAAGTATCACTTTTTTTGTTTTCAGGTAGAGAACCCTGCTCTTTTTGCCCTGAGCCAAACAGCACCAACTCTACAGTTTTCGCTTCCGAGCTTGAAGGTTGAGCTTCAGGGATGTCCGAGTCCAACTCAATAGAGCGCTTGCACTTCTTTTGCATCTTTAGTTTTGGGGAAATCAGATCAAGGCCGCTTTGTCTGTTCCTTTTTGTTTTAGTTTGTTTGTTTCTTACACTGTGGCTAGATCGATGGTAGGCCATTTGAGTTTGTCCCTTGCTTTCTAAAGTTGATTCGGCTTTCTCAGCTAATTTAAGATAAACTTGCCCTTGCCCACAGTTTTCTTCTTGGTCTGACAACTGGAAGACATTTTCAGTCTCTGTGCTGCAAGATTTATTGGATTGACTTTTGCTGGCGCTGCTGACGAAAGTACTAAATTGTATGGCTTCTGTTGATTTTAGTTCTTGTTGGCAGTTGTCTTCAGATTCTGTCTCAGAAATTTCCAATGTGAATGGAGAACTTGTTGTTACAAAGTCAGTAACAGAAAGATTATCATCGTCACTTTTCAAGAAATTGTGTAATTGACTATTGTTACTGATCTTGGAAATTCGCTCGGTCTCTTGATCTTGATTCTCAGTCTCTTGAGAAAATGGAGAAAGTCTGCGGTAACTGCTCTGAGAATTTATCTCCATCTCCGTTTCAGTCTCTTGAGAAAATGGGGAGGATTTATCATCCTTTTCAGTCAAGTCAATGATTTGATCAAGTTTATTGCAAAGCTCAGAAGCACTTAGTGTTTTGGTTTGACAATCTATGACGTCTTTGCTCTTTGCTGGATTGTCAGAGTCAGGTTTGGGGGTCTTTCCAATACAATTTCTCTCCACTTTGCACAAGCATTTGGAAGAAGGCAAGTCTGATCTTGAATACATTTCCATAAACCTTGCAAGACAGCAAATTTCTTTAATCTTATCATCTGACTTGTTCTCCACGTTGGGAGTTTTTAATGTAGCATCTGCATCTTTGTTTAACCCGGTTTGCAAAGAACCATTAAAAGTAGTGACATTCTCACAACTAGTACTTTGATGGGTCTGATTTTGTACTTGCTCATAAATAGATCTAGCTTCGTCTGGAGGTAAAACTTCTATTTTAAATGAGTGATCTGAGTCACAGGAGACATCTTCTGACTCTTTTGTTGAAGATAGTGAATGTGGAGTGGATTCAACAGTAGATACTTCTTTTTCTTCAACTAGATTAACTGATTCAGGCTCCGCCTGTGACAAGACTTTGTTTTGTACTTCACTTACAATTTGCTCTGGAATACTTCTGCTGACCTCATGCACATAAGAATGTTGCTTCAGAGCCCATGGGAAGCCAAATTCTTTGTCTATGTCATCCAACTGAGGATTGACATTCAACCACTGTGATTTGTAAGGCTGCTCTGTATAGATTTCATCATTGTCGAGGACGTGGTATTGTTTCAAATGGTCCTTAAAGTCAGGCTTAACTTCAGACAATATTACAGATTTTTCTGAGAAGTGTGTGCAGATCTTTTCAACATCAAGTGCAAATCCCATTGCCCAGGCCTTGTAGTTTTGAAGCAATGCTTTGACATTTTTATTCCAAAACATGATTATTAATTTGACAATAATTGACTGCTTTGAATCAACTTGTGATTCAGGCTGAGCTTTTTCTGTCTCCAATATTAATTTATTTAGAGCCTCTAAAGTCCATGCATTTGTTGGGAGGGAAGAAAGATCAAGAACAGGTGATAGTGGAGGGGATGCCATTTCCTTTTGAACTTTAGGACAGGTCTGATTTACTGGTACCTCAGATGGTTTTTGAGCTGGACTTTCAAGTGAGCTTCGACTCTCATAATCTGGTAAAATGGAACCATCATGAGGTGATGCTTCATTGGCTTCTACCAAATTCAAATTTTCTTGGTTTGAATCAGATTCTTCCCTAAAACAAGGAGCCTCTGTGTCCTTTGACAAATCAGGTGTAATGTGCCCTTTCTCTGGAATATTTACAGAGTCATAGATTGCAGTGTTGGAAGCATGTTCGTTTTCCTGTGATAATGGTTGAACAATAGCAACAGCCCTTGTGCCATTGTGTCCAGGCATTGAGTGAATAGATTTGTCAATTTGTTTGACTGGTGAAGACAAACTTGTTAATCCCACTGGAGTTTCTTTTGAGATCCTAGTATTGCCAGGAAGAAGCTCTTTGGCTGTTTTCCTTCTTTTACTTATTTCTGAGTTGATACTAAAGACCTCAGGTAAAGAAATTTGTTGAATTGGAGGATCTGAAGTGAGATGTCCTATTAACTTGACACTTCGAGATAAAGATTGTCCAGAATGGAGTGATAAGGGCTGAGAAGCATTAAAGTTAAAATTTTCAGAGCGAGCAAATGTCACAGGTTGTATATTTTGTGTAGGCATTTGGGGAATGACAAAGTGATGACTGTCATAAGGAGGGCACATATCAGAGCTGACGGTGTGAGAGTTACTTAAACTGTCCGAAATCACTTGATATCTCAGCATTTGCTGTGATCCACCAACAAGGTTTAAGGGAACATCATTTGATTTTACAAAGGAGGAAGAATTACTGGTACCCTGGTTCATAATACTTGTGCTCCTGGAGTTGGCAGGTTCTCCCCAACTGTTATATGAGCAGAGCTGAGTTGTTGGCTGTTGAGTTTTTTGACTCGTGTTGAAAATGTGCAAAGCCTGTCCATTTGAAAACGACTGTGCTGCAACACTTCCATTTCCAAAAGGTTGAGAGTTTACCATACCCTGTCTTGTTTGGTACCCTGAAGCTAATCTATCCTCAGCACAGTTTTGTCCAAACTGGTTAAAAGCTACTTGAGAAGTCTGAACATTTTGTGTGGTTACAGGAACAAATGTGTTTAGGTTGACCATTTGTTGTTGATGTTGTTGTTGTTGTTGAGAAGGTGAGGGAGCAGTTGCTGTGTATGAAGAAAGGGATCCTGTCATGACTTTGTTTGCATTTTGGTATAAACTTTGCAAAGCTCCGTTTTTGTGAAACACATCCAAAGCTTTAACAGTTTGTCTCTCGTTCACTGCAGCAGTTTGTGTCCTGAACACTTTCATGCCTTGCTGGGAATATGTAGTTTTTGGGCTGGTAGTATTGGGCAACCTCTGAGTATTGGGCAACCTCTGGTTTGTTGAATACTGATTAGAATTTTGCATTGTGGAAGTCTGATATCCACAGGAGGTAGGCAAAGAAGAGTTTAGACATTGTGCAGTTAGACATTGTTCGGTAGAAGCTTTTTCTGTTTCTAAAAGCGATCTGAGTAAAGTATTGCTTATGAAGTTTTCATTTTTATTTACATGATTTGTTGCCATCTGGCTGGTAGCATCTTCTCCATTCTGTGAGGTCAAGTTAGTGCTCTGTGTTGGTTGGACACCCGAGTTTACAGTCATATACTGATGTGAGTTATTTGCAGACAAAGCTCTTGTTGCATCATGGGGAGGATGAGGAGCAGCTTGTGAAGCTTGTTGGGAAGGTCCAATTTGTTGATATTGCCCATTCATCTGTGCAAAGGAATGCATTGTTGTCCCTTGTTAAGCTTTGTTGGAGGTAGAGCTTCCTAAAAAGGGAAAAGAAATAATATTGGTAAGTGTTAAACATGAGCATTTTAAACTTTGAACTTTTTCCAGTTTCAAGTTCCCAAAAATCTACCCTTAGACATGCTCCTGCTTTATGCCTTGACACCTGGCCTATCCACCTTATTCCTGGAGGTGCTACAGTATAAATGATTATGGGTACAACTTCCTTTCAGACACCAGAAGTGAAAAGTAAGCATTGGTTAACCATGGTAGTGGAGCACAGACTGCAAAATTTTTTGAAGTAACTTGCATTCAGTTTGCCAGATAAAACAATGTTTTTGTTTTGTTTAGATTTATTTAATAACTACAGTATTAGGGCTGGACGATAGACCAAAATTAATATCTGAATATTTTAACATGAATGGTGATATACTATATATATTCATTTTTATTCTTTTTTCTAATTACATATATGTCAATTGTTATGTATTTCATTATTATAAAATAAATAAATAAATAATTTTTTATTTCCATAAAGTTGTAACAAAATCACATTTCAGAGTCGACGCTTCATCCCAATTGTCACACAGGCACCTTTATTAACAAACAGTGTGCATAATATACTAAATAAATGTCTCAAAGATAAAATAGTTTTTTCCTGCATAACAAAACCAAAAACACAGCTGTGCACTTAAAATTTAAAGAGAAAACTTACAGAGCACACATAACAAAAAGCTGACTTGCTCGTTTAAAAGTCTGATTCTATTGAAGTATATTCTTAAAGTATATTCTTGAATGAATATACAGTGGTGGGCAACGCTAATCCAAAAATTAGTTCCGCTATTTCTAAAGCACTAATTTATTTATTTAGGTCCGCAATTTCAAAAGCACTAATGTCTTATGAAAATTAGGGGAAGCTAATTCTAATCCGCTAATTAAATTCAACAATTGGTAGCAGCAAGTTATGCAATATTTGCACTACACTGCCAACTAGCGGTGCATGAACTGTTATACAGTAAGTTGTTTGAGTTTCAGAGTATTTAGTTTGGTTCTCTTCAACAGGTTTCACAAGGACAAAATGTACCCATTCCAAAGTCTGTTAGCTAAACTGCAGACATATTTGGCTGTTTTTTTTTTTCTTCTTTTGTTACTTTTAGTACCACTAGATCGCATGTGTCAAACTCAAGGCCCGTGGGCCAAATCCGGCCTACCATAACCGTTTCTGTGGCTCTCTACACCCTAGAACTTCAAGATAACAGTTGTAAGCATGTTGCTCTCAGGTGGTGGGTCCCCATCCCTACACTCCCTGGTCTCTCTGTTAATTGTCTTGCTTATCTCCTCCATTTTGTTGTCCAGGTGTTTGTGATTGTCATGCTGTGTGTTCATGTACCTGTATATAAAGTCAGGGATTTTTTAATTGATAAAGCTCTGTATATGTTGTATAACACAATCATTGTTCCACATTTAATCTATTGTATTGAGGTTTGGGGAAAAGCGTGCAAAACAATTACAAAGCCTGTTTTTATTTTACAAAAGAGAGCTGTAAGAGTAATCACCAGAAAACATTTCAGTCACCCATCAAACACCTTGTTTCTTCAGCTAAATTTATTGAAATTCCAGGAATTGGTAGAATATAGTATTTTATCAGTTATGTATAGGGCTCATAATAACACATTACCTTTAAATATCCAAAGAAATTTAGACAAAGTTATTACAATCTTAAAGGGACAGATATTCATCAAACCACAATTCAGAACCAGCTTAAAGGGACGGTCTACCTCAATTCAGGGAGTTGGATTGTGGAATGTTCTGGAGAGTGATGTTAAAAATGCAAAATCAATTCATTCATTCATTCAACCTTTATTTATACAGGCTAGCCTCGTTGAGTCACGGGGACTCATTTACAAGAGGGACCTGTCTCACTCACACCAAACAACCATCCACTCTCACACTCACACCTAGGGTCAATTTAGAGTCACCAATCAGCCTAACAAGCATGTTTTTTGGTCTGTGGGAGGAAACCGGAGTACCCGGAGGAAACCCACGCATGCACGGGGAGAACATGCAAACTCCACCCAGAAAGGCCCCGGACCGGGATTTGAACCGGCAACCTTCTCGCTGAGAGGCAGCAGCTCTACCAGTTGTGCCACCGTGCTGCCCAATGTATACATTTAAGAAAAAGGTCGAAAAGGACTTGCTCAAAAACTATATATGATGTAGCTTAGTGTGTTTGTGTACAGTATTACAGTTAGATAAATTAGTAGATTTATTCATTTTGTGATGTAGTTTGAAGGTTATCATTGTTTGAACAAACTGTGAAATAAATAAGGGGCAGATATAATAAGATTCCATCTTCTTTCTGCTCCTTTCATTTTATCCTACTTGTATTCTTCTATCTGATGAAACTGTTTTGTATTGTTCTTTTAAAATGAATGAATAAACATCAAATCAAATCAACGGCCCAGTCAGAGTCCAGAACCTGAAGGTGGGACCTTCAGAGAGCTGAGCAGAAACCTCAAAGAACTGAAGCAACAATGGAAAGAAGAGTGGGTCAGAACTCCTCCAGAACCAGGAGAGAGACTGATGAAGTCCTGCAGACTGATGAAGTCAGAGAACCACAGAGGATTCTGCTGCTGAAGGAGGTTCTGTTGGGTCAGAGGCACAAGCTGAGGTTAAATTTTAATGATTTTAGAACTTGTTAAAGATCATCCATCCAGCTAACTGTCTATCCATCCATCCATTCAGCTAAAAGTCTATTCATCCTTGTATCTGATGAAACTGTTTTGTATTGTTCTTTTAAAATGAATGAATGAACATCAAATCAAAAATAAGTCTGTATCTCTGTGTTTATCATTGTCCTGGCATTGTCTCCTGTTGCCTCTGTCTCCTGAGTTCCTTGTGATTCCCTGAGTATGTAAGTTTGCTGCCCTGCGGACGCCATTTTGAAGAGTCCTAATGGTGAACTACTTTTTTTAAATCCAGCAGATTTGACCATTTCGTGAAACTCTCAAGCTCAGAAAAACTTGTGCTATAACGTCAGCTATGAAATATATTTTTTCTCAGCAAAGAAATAATTGTTTTACCGTGTTTTGTTGTAAAATCCTGGCTTCTTTGGCTGTCGCGGACGCCATTTTGAAGAGTGCTAATGTGGCGAAATTCTATTTTTAAATCCAGACGCGTCGCGTAGGCCCTGAGAAACATCCATAAGTTCACCCTCCATGTTAAAAAGTCTTCGTCTGACTCTTCGAAAACAAGCAATAAGGCTCCAGAGTAACACACTGGCTGCTAACTGCTATAGAGAGAGCACACACCAAGAGACTGAGGGGGACGCTTTTTTGTGACGGACCACATCCGGCGCTGCTCGTAAATACGTTATTTCGTTTTTACTGATAGATAATTAGTTATTAGCGGTACTGCATTTTAAATAAAAATAGCATAAATCCGCTTATGAATTATAAAACTTAGTCAATCCGCTGTAAAGCTAACAGATTATTTAGCTACGCTACAAGCGGATTAGCGCAACAGCGCTACCTAGCGGTCGGAGGCCCACCACAGTGAATATACTTCATTAGAATAACAAAAAAGCTGTTAGAAAGTCCAGTGTTGTGTACCTGTAGTTGGCTTGTTTACTAAGCTAGGTTCGGTTTGGTTATGGCTCGTTTCCTTCTGAATTCCATGGTTCCTATGCTCTTGAATGCACCGTGGCTGCTCCAACACTAGTGAATACACCGCTCTGTGTAAAGTGCCCTGCTGCGTTGTGTTTTATCTACCCAATGGAGTTACCATCTGAGTTATGGCTATATCCAACTGCAGCCTATCTTCTAAGGGGTATAACGAACTAAGTCCTAACACAGGGGTCACCAACCTTTTCGAAACCGAGAGCTACTTCGTGGGTATGGAGTCATACAAAAGGCACCAGTTTGATAAACTCTTCGGAAATAAAGCGTAAATTGAAAAAAATGTAAAATAAACATATTTTTAAGAACATATTTTTAAGATAGACATTTTAAAATATATAAATACAAAAAAAGAATAACAACTGAATAAAATGAAAATTTAAATGCAGCTTAGTGGCGAGTTGTGCTATTTTTAGAACAGGTCCGGGGGCACCTCAAATGGCCCTTGGGGGCACCCGGGTGCCCCACGTTGGTGATCCCTGTCCTAACACTTGAGTATTACCGGTAGCCAGAGTAATCTTCAACACAACCTTAAGTAGAACTAACCTAAGGTGACTCACCCAGATTTGTTAATGACCTCCCATCTGTGAGCCACACCCTTCTCTCACCCCATGACTTGCCCAATCTAGCAGCCGGGGTTGAATCGTCATCCACAGGGAGACTTACATTAACGGTTGTAGGGGAACACCTCACCTCAGAAACACTTCACCTTATCTCAGAAGACAGGTCATCTCATTCCAAACAAACAATCTTCTGTGTTTTGTGTTTGAAACGGTTAAAAATTAAGATAATCTATTCCTTTTGGAATGAACAGATAGAAACGGTCTTAGCTCACAAGTTTGAATTTGACACTAATGTAATAAGAAACTGTCACTGTGTTAACTTCACGTCAACATTAACTCATTTTCCCAGGAAACGGACAGACCGTTTTAATGAGCTTGTGTTCAACTGACCTGGAGTTTGAAAAAAACAACAACATCTGAACTGGCTACGTTGAAAACTTGCCTTATCGAAAAGGAGTATTACTCCCTGGACTCGTTCTCAAGAAGACCATGAGAAGCCTTTGTTCAAACTGACATTCTTTTTACAGGAGATGGACAGCAATACCTTCGGTTAAAACATTGCATGTTATTAATTCAAAGATGGCATTTCTGTTTATTCCATATGCTGAATGTTTATTCGTGAAAATGTGTGTTTTAAGTAATTTTTTTAAAGATTAATACATTTGTCTTATTTTCTCTTTAAAAAGGACAACTAAGGCAGAAAACAGGACGTTAGATTTATAAACACAAGCAATAGTTAAAACATCTCGAGGTGAATCCGTCTTTTCTGCTTTACACACAGTTAAGTTTCAGTTCTTCTGAGAGAAACTACCGTACTTCAGAGAGAGAAGAAGCAGCTTCTGCACTGAAACTTTTAGGGAAACAACTTTTTTTTTTTCCAGAGATGAGAGGAGAAACCAGCTTCTGCACTTCTTTAGAGAGACTCTTCAGATTCAACTTATTTGTAAACTCACTTCATACAGAGAACAAGACACAGAGCGAAGACACAGAGCGAAGACACATGCTTTGGAGACGCTCCGAAGCCTACACGCTTCTCTGGACTCCAGAAAAACTCCAGAGATGCCCTTCTGCACTTTACCTCAGAGAGAAGAATACTTCCTAGTAGGGATGTAACGTACACGTGGGTGTAACAGTGCACGTGGGTGTACCGAACCGTTTAGGTACGGCAAGTTCGGTTCAGTCCACCTGCGTACCGTTTCGGTTATTTTTTCACTCATTGAACGTTAATATATGCGCCGCTGAACAAAATTTCCTGGGCGCGTTTCGGCACGGAGCCATTATTGTGCAACACGCGCAACATTTAGCCGTTAGCTTCTCGCTGCGATCTCCTGTTTGGGAACGTTATGGCTTTCTTGTTAAAAGATGAACGCAAATCCAAAGCTGTATGGACATTGTTTCATGAAGATTGGCTCTGTAGCAGCAACGCGTCTAACGTGAACGCGCTTGAAACTACGTCATCGGAATGTGAATGAAGAAAAAGCAGCTTGTTGCAAACAGTGCTAACAACAGCAGCTGCATTTAAACTACTTTTATCAGGTAATTCAGATCGGTCCAGATCAATAACACAAACTGTATGAGTTTTTTAAATCTCTGAATCTAAGTCTGAATGTTGTTATATGCGCAGGCTTTAAAGTTATTGATCCTCGCTACGAACATCCATCACTCAAAAAGTTCAGTTCTTTATGAAAAAACTAAAACAGTTATTGTCAACAAGCCCTGGAGCTGATTAAAGCCCTGATGATGATGATGATGATGAGTGAGAGATTCAACCGTTCAAGAAAATGTATTGTTCTTTTATTATTATTATTATTATCTAAATAATCTTTTTTATTTAAAATCATAATCTTATTAACAATTTTTTTTACCGCTTTGCGTTTTATTTCTTGTCTGGGACATAGGTAGCAGCTGTCTCCTTCCTCTTCAGGGACAGACATCCACCAGAGATCACCTGCAGCTAAGAAGTGTGTGATGACTGAACTTAACTCTGAACTTTTCCAGGGACCTGTCCCACCTGGGGGAGAAGGTCCAAGAAGAGGTTGTGAGTACAGTAATGAGGACAAATACAACCATACTGCTGCGTAGGGCTGGGCGATATGGAAAAAATCATATATCACGATATGGACTTTTTTATATCACGATAACGATATATATCACGATATAAAAAAAAACTTTGGTCCAAATTTTTCCTGTACACACACACACACATCGTGTTGTATATATACAACACGATGTGTGTGTGTGTGTACAGGAAAAATTTGGACCAAAGTTTTTATTTTATTTTTTATTTTATTTTACTACAGATACAGTTACAATTATAAGAATGTGAACAAAAAGAACAAGGAAATTTGGACCAAAGTAGAAACTTTGGTCCAACTTTGGTCCAAATTTTTCCTGCAGGTGGCGGTAAAACAACGGCTGCTAATAAAACCCACGAAGAAGAAATCCGCTCTGACTGGAATCTGGAGTAAACAAGGCAAAGAAACAGAAAAGAGAAAACGTTGCGTTTGATTCCGGTTCTGTTGTGTCTCTGGTCTGTTTTGTATTGGTTAACTGGACCCGAGTTCGGACTCGGTTGAACTTCGTGTCCTCTGGACCCATTTTGTCTCAGAGTTTCAGCGGAGCTAAATAATGGAAGCTAACAAGGTGAGCTTCCCCTCTTTTTGGTAAAAGTTCTTCTTCTTGGGCTGCCTGCGCAGCTGTTTCTCCATGTTGTGACACCCATAGATATCTGGTGACACCGGCTTCATGCCGGCTGCGTCTCTGTTGAACTCGAGTTTAACAACGTAAAGCATGTGTCGCAAACCCGCGCGTGCGTCAAACATAAAGCAGCGCCGTCATCTCGCAAAACCACAATATGAAGCTTCTTTGCGACCGTTATTTTTTTATTCTTATTTATCACGATAGAGACGATAGAAGGAAAGTAGCATGATAGACACGTTTCTATGTCCCCACGATATATATCGTCATATCGCACAGCCCTAGCTGCTACTGGACAAAAACTTGATTAGTTAGATTGTAAACAGTCAGTTGCTGCTTATTGTTCTGACTGTTATTGTATTTATTAAGATTTTTATTATTGTTAATATAGTTTATTGTAGAGTGCTGTTTATTTAAAATATCATCCAAATGGGTCACTTTTATTTATTACTACAATACAATACAAATGTATTTTTGGCATATTTTCAAAATAAACATTTTGTAAGTCTTTATTTTGTTTTTTTTTTTTTGGAAAGAAAATAAACCGAACCGAGCCCTCCTTGTAATTGAACCGAACCGAAATGTGATTTTAGCGTACCGTTACACCCCTACTTCCTAGTGAGACATACTAGGAAGAAAGAAACGAGACAGGACAAAAGATACAGAACCAGCACCTTCCCAGAGTGAAGTGTAAATCATCCAGACGGTTTTCCATCGAACCAGGTCCAGAGAAGAACGACAATCAAGGTAACTCGGGAGATTTCTCAACTTATGAGCTACCAATCTGCAGCCACCTGCCTGGTATCTTAGGAAACTGTTCACGGGACAACTCACCTTCATTGTAGAATGGCTATTTTTACTGATCTGGTTCTTTTTAGAATCCAGGAATAGGATTCCAAGATGTTGTCTTTAATACTCACAGCTGATTAACAATTAAAACCGTCCAGAGAAGGACGACAATCAAGGTAACTCGGGAGATTTCTCAACTTTTGAGCTACCAATCTGCAGCCACCTGCCTGGTATCTTAGGAAACTGTTCACGGGACAACTCACCTTCATTGTAGAATGGCTATTTTTACTGATCTGGTTCTTTTTAGAATCCAGGAATAGGATTCCAAGATGTTGTCTTTAATACTCACAGCTGATTAACAATTAAAACCTTCCCTAAATTGGTTGGAATTGAACCAAGCTTCTTAAATCCATGTACAGGAAGTGGTGAAATGACAGTCCAGATTTTTACGTTTCATGCTTTGCTTTATTAAATTATTTTCTAGGGAACAGTAATAATGCACAATACAAAAAATAGATTACATTTGGTTATACAGGTATTCCCCGATTTACGAGCGAGATCCGTCACAAGGAGGCGCTCGTAAACCGGAAATCTCGTAATTTGGAACGGCCGCCATTTCTCTCGTAAACCCGGAAGTCCGCTCG